>JADBJO010010658.1:35000-70872 GCA_016801955.1 Conus betulinus | reverse complement strand
TCCGTTTACCCCCGAGTGTGGACACGTTTTGTCACTCGAATATATCAGAACGGTAACTGACATGTTACCCTTGTGTTCCTACACAGGTGGTGACCTATTTTTTTATCTGTATTCCCTTGCACACCATAGGTCAACTTGGACAGACAGTTTTCCTCACTACTTCTTTTTACATCATAACGTCTCACCTACCAGGCCGGGCCAGGCCTTTCCATTCATAACTCATCTTTGTAAAATTACGGACCTTATCCGCACAAAAAGTTTTGCTGTCCCATGAGCAAACGATCGTTATTTAAACACGGACCAAGAATTTTTGGATGCACATTTTAGCTTCTTTTAGGAGAGGAGTGACTTTTTTTCTTCCCTTTTTTCCCAAATAGATCCCCAACCCCTAACTCGATGCCTGCTGTTCTCAGGTCTGTGTATCTTGTCAACTGGATATATGTCATCATACTGTACCAGTTATGTCTAACATTAACAAGGTCCTGTATCAAATCTCATGCTGTTGTCTTAGGTTCATTCTCTCTTTTCGAAGAATATGCGTGAAATAGAACACTATTTCCTTTTTTTTAAAATGGCGCATTACCATATCATATCAACTGTTCTTTTGCTCTGGCTATTTTTTGCTGCTTTTTCGCTGTCTGTTCTCTCTCATGGTTTCCCTTCATTCCATTGAACTCACAGTTTCAACATCTGAAGGGGTGACTCGACATGTCATCATGCCAGGGAAGATGTCCAACAGGTGATCCGGGTAACAGCTTCGAGGGCACTAGCTATGATTTGATGTTGTGGATCGTTGCTATGGTGACCAAAAATGGGTACAATCCTATGCTGCCATTTTGTGGGGACACCTGAACACTGCCAACTAACCATAGCAATACAGGCCCCCACACCAGAGCTAATACAAGCTACATTGATCGATGGATTAGCAGCCAGATCCATGCCAAAAACAAAGATCTCCACAAATTTTCTCAACTTTGCTTAGACCTTCGTATGTGGGACGGGTTCCATCTATCCAGCTGATTTTTACCATTGTCACAGTCAGCTGCTTTTTCTATAGGGGACATCGCCACTCACTCAAAGAAGGCATATTTTTTTATCTCTAATTTATTTATTTCAATACAATTTCTTGTTCTGTTTATTCTCTATGAGGCCTCCCCCTGACTTGGCACATTCCATACCTAGACTAACATATCCCCACTCCACCCCACTACCCCCCCCCCCCCCCCCCCCCCCCCCCCCCCCCCACCCCCCCCCCCCCCCCCACCCCCCCCCCCCATACCCCCTACCCCACCCCACACCTTCCCATTCCCCCCCCCCACCCCCCCCCCCCCCCCACCCCCCCCCCCCCCCCCCCCCCCCCCCCTACCCCCCCCCATACCTACTCCCACCCCTCACCCTCCCCCACCCCCCCTCCCCCCCCCCCCCCCCCCCCCCCCCCCACCCCCCCCCCACCCCCCCCCCCCCCCCCCCCCCCCCCCCCCCCCCCCCCCCCCCCACCTCCAATGCCTAACGACAAACATTCATAATTAAAGTTCCTCCATCTGAGCGGAACTCGGGCCACAAGGTATGAAGACTCAAGCAAGAGAAATCACAACCTGCCTTTGAGACCAAAACCAACTGATCACTCTCACACTGACCGAAAACATCAAAGGCACTACTTTGTGATCATACTGCAACAAAATCCCCACACCCAATGCCACAGATATGTAACGTTCCCATGCTCCAAACCAAAATGTGCCGGAAATCCGACCCACTCTCCCAAAACCCAGCCAACCATCACCTACACGAGACCACAAAAAAGAATTTCAAAGCGAACACACCAGTGGCGCCCACGCCGCGCCGCGGCAACCATTGTGACACCACTATCCACTGTCCGCTGTGTGGTAAGAAGATGATGTAGGTGCGACACACTCACCCTTCTCAGACATATCTCTGATGACCCTGGCTGTCATCTGCCATCCACCCGCCCAATCTATTTCGATCCACCGCTGCTCTACAGTTCCCCACCCATCGGTCATGGCGCGTCAAAGGCCTGGACCATCGACGTGCCCAATCATCGCATCCTGTTTGGTTAAACAAAGACATGTGAGCAAATCCTTGGAATATCAGTCTTTACACCTTTGGGCTAGTCATATGTATATCGCCAGCAAAACTCGAGAAAAAAACCCTGCCCCCATCAGATACTTATAAAACTTCAAAAAAAAACGTGAAATACCCACCATCCCCCTCCTTCAGCCATCTTCTTTCGTCTTGTCACAATATAACACAGGTGCAACCCACGTCCAATTCAGATGACGTTTCTCGCTACCTGTGCCCGTCTTATCTGAATGTAGGAATAATGTAATGGTATAATATGAGGCACAACCGTACGCCCCCCCCTCCCCCCGCTTACCATTCCGCTTTTATTCTAGAAACATGATACTACATCCAACCTTTCTTTCCATGCCAGTTGTCACGGTTTTTTCAAACAGCGGTAAGGTGTGACCAAATGACGGGGCGATTTACGAAGTTTGAAGAGCGAGCGCGGGGAAGCAAGAGACCTCACAGAACACAACAGAAACACCGAACATTGATATGCAGACACACATTGTATTCACAGTTACAACGGGCAGCCCTGAGATGCAGATGATCTCTGTGGGCCTCCTTCAATTCTAACGAGCTTACTAGACTTCAGACAAGTCACCAGTGATTGATACTAGACCCCCCCCCCACCTAGCCTACACCATAACAACGCGCTTAACACCTAATTTTCCAGCGCATGACACGCAAGACGGACCTCGAGGCTAAGCCGAAACATGAAGAGGCTGGACAATGACCACCGCGGTCTACCTACCAGAAAAATAAGAACAGTCTTCAAATTCTATGTGGAAAGGGCATAAACAACAAAATAAGCTACTAGTCTGCTCCAAGCCGGGAACAAACGCAAACATACCAACAAAAGTACTAGAAAAAATCACACTCCAAAGAACCCCACTCCCAAAACAGTCATTGTCCTCTGGCCTACATTTGTTCTCGTCATTCTGTCCTGTCACTGCTTGTCTTTATGGTTGAACTACACTCGAGTCCTTAGCACACCCCCACACACCAAACCCCGATCCAACTTCACGCCCACGCCCCTACAACTGCAACAGTGCTCAGTCATTGAATGTCAGACAGGGGCGGAAGTGACGACACACCAACCAGTCGGGAACTCCCATGTTAGGTCTCCGTGGCAGCAGTCTGTTGTTGAAGTCTTCGGCCAGTCAGGCAGCAAGGTGCAGGGCGTGGATGTTTGGTTTTTCGGTCGAGCACAGAGAAGGGGAAGCATGCTGCACATCATACACAGTGGAATCAGGTATTGAGTGCCCACACACCTATATGGATCCTGGGCGGCTTTCATTTCAGTAATCGAAGGGGAAGGAGGCCAACGATTGGCGGAGTGAAGGTGAATGGGGAGGGGGGAAGGTACACGCAGAACCAAGGGAAGTACCCCCATTAATATCCGATACAAAAGAAACTCTCATACCCATATTCACTGGTCTTCCTAGCACTATAGCCATGAACATACAAAAACTCTCCTACTTATAGTGGAGCACACTTTGAGATTGCTAAAAGATTCATGAGGAATCACACCTATGAATAGGCAGTATTTAAATGAAAAAAATGATCGTTACCTTAAACATATTAGACGTGTATTGTACGGAGTTGGAAACCAAAATGAATGACAAGAGAACCACACACCAATGGGCCCTAAAGACCTAATATCAATCAATCAATCAATCACTTCATTGCACCTCGACTATGTCCCCCGACAAAACATCGGAGGTTATAATGACTAACTTCTGAAAATCCAGTTCTGTGACAAGACGGCATGAGATACGAGAAAGATAACGTACAAAAGATGATATACGAGAGCCCAGAGATGTCACTGATCCATGCAACCCAAAGAAAAAGGAACAAGACAAAGCTGCTGCGACATGGTCACCATAAGGAGACAAAAAGGGGGCGAAGTGGAGGACAGAAAGGAAGAGGGGGGGGGGTTGACACGCGAGACTCACAGCTGGGCATAAACCTCCTCCCCACCTCGAATGCCTCAACAGTAGGCGGCCAAAGCGTCTAAACATGATCCTGGACGTAAGGTGAGGGGAAAGAGTACACCGTGGAATCAGTGAAAAACAAACCGCCCCAAAGAATCCTTTTGAATTTTGAAATCAGTAATGAAAATAAAATAACGATTTCAGCGCACATTTGATACCCTATTCGACACCAAAAGGGGAATTTTGATGACTGAAAACCCAAGGGCGACACACGAAAAGGCCTACCACGTTCCTGTGGCCAGACCCCTAATGACACTCACAACTCTGCACCATAAGTAGGGTTCCACTAAAAGAGACTGTGCTGACTTGCCTGGACACACCACGAACCCCCTTCAGAGTTGACTCACAAGAAAGATCCCGAAATTTTTTCGACAGTACTCGACCAAAAATATTTTTCAAAGGTGACCAACGTTTCCACCAGATATTCAATTGAACTCCCAACACTCAACCGAACAAACCCACTGTGCCAAGCCAAAAGGGCGGACCAAAGACGTTTACAGGTCCCCACTTCTGGGAGAAGACAAGGGACAAGGCTATGCTACTGACCTCCCCCTCAGACGAGATGTCGCCCCCCAGTCCTCGACCCCTCCTGTCTTCTTACCCAAGGTCCTCCTCCATTAGTCTTCTTACAAAGTCTTCTTCTGTCTTCTTCCTCAGGCGTCTTGACTTCTTCGCTTCTTTTCCTTTGGCGCCTCCAATGAAACTGCATGAGTTCTTCCGTGGTGGTCGGAAAACAAAGGATGGTGATAGAGTGGATAAACTCCCACAGCTGACGGACGACAGAAGTCCTGCTTCCGTGGGGCTGACTGCCCCTCCCAGTTAGATATCTAGCAATTACAGGGACCAAGGACCTATACTCAATAAAATGCAGCCACGAAACAGAAAATGAGAACGACTCTCAATTACCCCCTAAGATCAGAGCGCCCAACCAAAAACCACCCAAAAACCCATACTTTTCTTCTTCCACCTCATGTTTGCCCGTACGAGTAGACGAGCGAGGCAGCTTAAGACTGGGTGAACAGAAAATGAAACGACACGCACCGTTGCCAAGGCACTTGCACATGAGGGCTGGGGTTGAAATGGCAAGGTGACTGCCCAAAATGCCGATCAGCCGCAGGGCGGGGGGAGCTACGTGTTTGCAGCCAGAGATCGTGGGTGTGCTCCCGAAAATAAGAAGTTATGGGGCATATAGGGCAAAAGTAAAGGGACAAATGTGTCTCTCAAAAGGTGTAGTGAAAGAAAGGTCACGCTGGGGCGCATGTGGCCCAGTCTTAGTGTCTAAAACCATTGATTATTCATTATCACTCTTAATTCACATTGTAGTATACAATTATCACCATTAATTCGGTTTTTTTTACTTTATCACTGCAATACAGGTTGCCTGAGCAAAAAAATGTCTGGCATTGTTTGCTTTACAAGCAATACCGAGATATAACAAAATATGAGACCTCTGTTCTTCAAGGTCTGGTTAGCAAAAGCGAAATCTTCAGAGATGGCTAAGCTTTTAGCACGATCATTTGATGCTTTCTGAGGTCCTAGTGAATAAATTTTGTCTCCGAAGGTTTAAATCGGGACAGCTCTCTCCCCACCTTGGATCCCAACTATCCTCCTTGACAGTTAATTACCTGGACCACTTCAAACCTCTACCTGACCTAGTTTGCACGTAATGACGCTAAGTGAGCGAGAGTCTGTACTGTCTACTCGGCCCATAACCTATTTCTAAGCACATTCTTCTTCTTGTTCTACACCCAGCACTTTAATGCCCTCTTGTGACAGTTCAACGGTTCCTCACTCCCTTGACTCGGGTAACTCCCACCACTTGAAGGATACAATGCCCTGCATTGGACTAAACCAACACATTCGCAGGAGCTGAAACTGTCGTCATTGCTCTCATTGAAATGTAACTCTATTATTTTAGCAGCCCACTCTATGCAAGGTATAGTATTCAAAAATGAACAACAACGCCAAGGTCTAGCTGTACAAACGCCCCCACCAACCAGAAAAAACAAAAGATATATACACACTTAAAGAACAAAATTAGTAACAAACTGAACATGAATATCAATGCCAATTGAACATTTCCATCAGCTCTGAGTAGTTGTGTGTGTCTGTCTAACTGGGTATGATAAAACATAAACCTTCTATGGAGATTCCTTTCCTCTTTTCCCTTTCCTTTTATTTTACCACGGCAACCACGCTACGTTTTGTCATCACGCATACACAACTTGCTTGGGGTACGCTTTTTATGCGTACACTCAACCCTTTTTCCGTATTTTCGTCACCCAACCATTTTCCCCTAATTTGACGTATTTTTTCCCCCCCCCCCCTTTAGTGGGATAATCTGATGACTGCAACTAGTCCAGTTCCTTGTTCCTCCCCTTGAATTGGTAACTTCGCCACTTTAGTTAACTGCCGTAAATCTCGGTATGTGTTGCAATGTGTGCAAATAAACCACCTGATCTTTTGCCATTGAATTCTGGATCATAGTATTTCGTGTTCATCTTCCATTGTGGTGCCTTCTAACCGAGATAGCCCGAGGCTTGCCGTAGCATTGTTGTTTGCTGACATTAGTGCCCTTTGTGTGTTACCCAGGAGCGAACAGTCTCTGCTTCTCTCCTCTTTTCCGAGTCGAATTTGCATAATAAAGTCCAAATCGCTAAGTAAAATTTCATAGACATCGTCATATCTCTAAACGTTGACTTGATCGCGAGGTTTATCTCAGACCATCCTTGACAGTCTGCTTTTCTTCCTTTTCTGACCCGACGTGTGAGCAAAAAAGAAAGCAGTTTGCTTAACGACTTCGTAAATCGCTGACTCTTCGCTGACAGAGTGGAGCAGTAACTAAATTAATAAGTTTCACGTAGTCTATCAGTGTCAACACGCTCCTATTGCTTTAGGAAGGCTTTGACCGGCCATTTCGTGTCTTTCCGTCCACGTGATTTCCTTTCTCACGCCCCCCCCTTAACACAGAAATTCAGGGTTTGGGTATCTTCTGTACCATTCATCGGTAACGTTTTCAATAAACCACATCATACAAAGGTCTTTCTTTGTAGAACAGCCCAAAGCCTGTCACACTCCCACTCAAAAAATGGTGTATTAAATGAACAACTGGGGTCGTGTTTTAAATTTTTGGGTATCTGTAACCATTCATGTAACGTTTTCAATAACCAAATCATACAAAAGGCTTTAGAAATGAAAAGCAAAGCCTGTACACACTCCCACTCAAAAATGGTGTATTATATGACACAACTGGGGTGTTTTAAATTCTGCTAGAGTCCCATCAGTTTTTGCCCTGCACTTTCTGTAGCTTACCTGTGAACTGTCCCTCCTAATCAGGGATCCTTCATCACCGTTACACCTGTGCAGCCCAGAGTCCCTATGACACTGATGCCACCTTTCCCCCCACTCTGCCTTTGTCCACATCCATGTTATCTCTCCTGAATCTGTGAACACGCAACACAAATGCAAACAAAATGACATTCTTCTGTCTTTCTCTTCCTTTTTCGACCTGCCTCTCTCTCCGTGGTGTGAAACCTCATTACGGCAGCTTTTCTGGGGCCTAAATCGGCATAGTCTAGATAGCCACGTGACCTGTCTACTGCCTAAGAAACCAGGTCCACTCACCTATAGCGCTTAACCACGTGGATGCTGGCCTTCACCCCTTGTTTGCTCACGTGACGCTATGGGCTTACCGGGTTGTCCAGTACAACCCATTTCTTATATGTGTGTGAGTATCAGTAATTCATTGTAGAGCTCGAGTACCGTGAGGTAGTTTTTCACTTTGACACATCTCGCCAGCCATTGCCTCTCCTCTCCAGGGACGTCACTCTAGATTCCATAAAGGGAAGTCACACTGTTCATTCACCCAGTGTCGTATCACACGATTGTGGAATCGACAACATAGGCGTCGTGGGCCACTGCACGTGACGAAGTCCACAAAACAAAAAGTGGCTGACCAGTGAGAACACCAAAGAAACTGGACTTGTCATGTCAAACTATGTTCAAAGAAAGGGAGATGTAACATTTGATATGAATTGATTCACATCAAATGCTGCATCATTGACTGAAGAATGTTTCTGACCTGTCCTTGTCTTCCTGATTTGCCTTCAGTCTCCTCTCGCTTTGTGGTAAGTCAAAGCCTCGCTTCACAGTATTCTCTGCTGCCGCCTCCAGTACTTCAGTACGGTTGCTGCGTTCTTTTTTACTAAATGTGTATTGTGAGGCCAGGCCCACAACCATATCAAGTGCTCTGTTTCTTTCTTTACCAGTGTCTTGAGGCCTTTCAAATCACAGTCCGCTCCACTAAGTTCTACCCACTGGGTCTAGTCTCCCCCCCACCCTGTATGTACATCTCACGATATTTGGTTTCGCCCCGCAAAACTTTCGTCTGATGCTTTCTTTAGTTAATCATAAACCCTAGTAACGCTTATTTCACCTTGTCAAAATGATTTTTTCCGCTTTAGGTAAGTTAGAAACAGTGTGTAATCGCATGGCCTGTCAATAAGGCAGACAGGTTTGTTGCCCAGTCTACATCTTGGAGTCAGCTCTCGTGCTAAGAGAACGATTCAAATCGACTTGTGTAGGCATCGACGAAATCAGTAACTTCCATGAAAAGTGAGACTTTCGGCCTCAGTGCAAAATTCAGTCTGGGCTCTACTGACTCAGACCTAGTGTCTGTTTCACTACGATGTTGGGATTTTAACTCCCAACTTCATGTGTTTTTGGCTCTTGCCTCAGTAGACTACACTACATCTCTGCATCTGCTCCTGGCTTGCTCAGTGCAGTAGTTTCAGCGTTTGCTGATTCTGTTTGAAGTTCTCTCAGCCTCGACCTCTTAGTGTTCTTTTGACAGCATGAAAGCTGTTTCTTTTCGTACTTCTTCCTTTTGGCCCTGTCATCTCTGTCAGTCTTCTGTCGAGTTCTCTGATGAACGTATGGAGTTTATCTCCTGTATATCCCAGTTCCTTTCCCAAACTTACTAGTGTCTTAATGGGGGTAAAAGCTTTCTTCAGCCCTTTTTTTTTTTCTAGTTTAATATCACCACTAAAACAGTCACGCAGCCTACAAACCCGGAAAATGGTCAGTAGATAGTTTATCTATTAAATGCTATGAGTACACCAACCCATGGTAGTGTTCCTAACACAAAGGAGCCTTAATCTTAAACCACAGCTTCTGTGAGAGTTCGGGCTAGACCTTGGGCATCATATCTTTGAACGAACCTTTGATGCATGACAACCACTCTACACACAAGTCAATACTCAACAAAGAACTAAAGGAAATAATTATAAAGAGCTAATTAGAAAGGCCCTAAGTTGAAGCTTCTCCCTAGTACACCACACTAGCACTCTGTATGTTTCCCTCTTGAGTCTAATTTTGGCCAACCAATCCTGGCAGGCTCTCCACTTTGGTCCAGGACAGGAGAAATTGTGATGCTAGAGCTTGAGTGAACTAAGTTGATGTATTAGTCAGTTATCTCTGCACTCATACATGCATATGCGCACTCATGCACCCACCAAACATTCACCTCCATTTAGAAATGAGATGTAACTTATTCGCTTCTCTCTAACAAGGCTGAGAACAAGAATTACACAATTTCTGCCCTACGTTATGATTACACTTGATGAAAAATCGAAAAATTAAAGACAAAAAAGGAAATATGATAAAACCTACGAGCTCATACTTCCTAATCCCAGGTTTTATACTCAAAAAGGTTTTGCTTACCTGGCCAGGTTTTACACACACACACACACACACACACACACCACACACAAACAGAGAGGAGAGAGGAGAGAGAGAGCACACCACAGTTCTCGAAAAAGTCACTTCAAATTTTCTTCAGCACTGCGTTGATGGTGACGCATTTTCGCCTCACTAACTTACACAAAACGCCGGTGAGTAGCTGTCAGGTAAACAGGCCCAACGGTTTTACAGGTTTACTTGTTCCGGTCTCTAACGTGTCCCTAATATTTGGGGAACTGACAAAATAGGGTCCGTCACAACAGTATATCTGTCTCCGGTTAGTGAAAAAGAAAAACAGAAAAAAAGGGGAATTGCGTGCGTGCGTGCGTACGTGTGTGTGTGTGTGTGAAGATCTGGGAACAGATTGCGAATACAGTTTTGCTTCAGTTGAAGTTGCTGATTCTTCCTGAATTGCATGGGAAAAGCACACAGCTTTTGAGATTTTCTTACATAACCATTAAACGCAGCTAATCAGGCGGTTGTTTTCTTTCTTTCTTTGTTAGTTTTCTGCCAGTGAAAGCGCCAGTCAGTGACATCAAGACTCAGGGAGCACGCTAAACTTTGACCTTTGCCTGATCCTTTTCTTTAGTTTTATGACGTCTCAGACACTGTCAGATACACCTTAAAGCAGTTTTCCTCTGAAGTATGTTGTTTATACCTGGATTTGTCAAATAGGCGGGAGGAAAAAAACAATAACGATAACAATAACAAAACCAATCAACAAAACAAAACCAATCTTCGTACTGCCCATTTCACTAATGCTTTTTCCTCCCAGAGCCCCCCCCCCCCCCCCCCCCCCCCTCTTCCTTTTCATTCCTGCTACCTACACCAACAGTGAGTGCAGCAACATTTTCTCATTCTGTCTTACTTAAAAAAAAAGTCTGCCGGTGTGAAGTGTGGCAACACACTCGTCTTTCTCCCTCGACTGTTTCTTTAACAAAACTTTTCAAGTTCTCTCAGCTCTGCTATGAACTGTTTCCTTTCTGCAGCAATTCGACTCTGTAATTTTCCTAAATTCCTTTGAAAGTTTATGTCTTTAATGAAGTGAGAAAGCTTGGCTTGCTTTTCATGTGGCGGCCATGTCCACCGTGGATAATTATGTTCTTCATTTGTGCTTTGGTTTGAAAACTGATGGCAATTGTCCGTCTGCACATAGAAGAGTTCTGTTTTTATAGTTGAAATACTAACAACAGAGTAAGGGAAATGTATGGTGTTTTTATACGAGCAATGTGAACAGCAACTGAAGCAAACACACTCATCACTCTACAGTGAAACAGTGCTCACTGGGCAGACTGACCACGTTGGAATGTGAAGCAGACTGTCTGCTGTACAAGATGAAGCAGGCAGACTGACAACAGTACAGAGTGCAGCTGACATTCCCGTCTGTACAGTTTCAGTCAGACAGACTCACCACTGTACAGTGTGAAACAAAAGAGATTCATCGCACAGTAAAGTGTGAAACAGACAGATTCATCGCACAGTAAAGCGTGAAACAGACAGATTCATCGCACAGTAAAGTGTGAAAACAGACAGATTCATCACACAGTAAAATGTGAAAACAGACAGATTCATCGCACAGTAAAGTGTGAAACAGACAGATACATCACAATAAAGTGTGAAACAGAGAGATTCATCACAGTAAAGTGTGAAACAGATTCATCGCACAATAAAGTGTGAAACAGACAGATTCATCACACAGTAAAGTGTGAAACAGACAGATTCATCGCACAGTAAAGTGTGAAACAGAAAGATTCATCACACAGTAAAATGTGAAACAGACAGATTCATCGCACAGTAAAGTGTGAAGCAGAGATTCATCACACAGTAAAGTGTGAAGCAGATTCATCACACAGTAAAAGTGTGAAACAGACAGATTCATTGCACAGTGAAGTGTGAAGCAGATTCATCACATAGTAAAGTGTGAAGCAGATTCATCACACAGTAAAGTGTGAAGCAGATTCATCACACAGTAAAGTGCGAAACAGGGCAGATTCATCACACAGTTAAGTGTGAAAACAGGCAGATACATCACACAGTAAAGTGTGAAACAGACAGATTCATCGCATAGTAAAGTGTGAAACAGAAAGATTCATCACACAGTAAAATGTGAAACAGACAGATTCATCGCACAGTAAAGTGTGAAGCAGATTCATCACACAGTAAAGTGTGAAGCAGATTCATCAACACAGTAAGTGTGAAACAGACAGATTCATTGCACAGTGAAGTGTGAAGCATGATTCATCACATAGTAAAGTGTGAAGGCAGATTCATCACACAGTAAGTGTGAAGCAGATTCATCACACAGTAAAGTGCGAAACAGCAGATTAGCATCACAACAGTTAAGTGTGAAACAGGCAGATTCATCACACAGTTAAGTGTGAAAGAGGCAGCAAGATTGTTCCATGGCAGTAAAGTGTGAAAACAGACAGATTCATTCACACAGTAAAAGTGGACAAGATGTGAGAGCAGACAGGAAGTTCAGGCACACAGTACAGTGAAAAGCGAGGCAGCACTCAAGTGTGAACAGACGTCATCACACCAGTAAAGTGTTGAAGCGAGGCAGATTTCATTTCACAGTTCAAGTGTGGAAACAGTACATATTCATCACAAACAGGAAAGTGGGTTTGTGAAGAGCAGACAGAAAGGTTCATCAGCGGTCACAGTTAAAGTGTGAAGCAGATTCATCATCATAGTAAAATATTGAAACAGATTCATCACACTACAGTATAAGTCGTGAAGCAGATTCATCACAAAGTAAAGTGTAAGAAGAGATAGAGTCATCACTGTGTAAAGTGTAGAGCAGAGACAGACCGCAGAGACTGCCACAATATAAATGCGGAATCAGACAGCTCACTGCTGTAACAATGTGAACTACGAAGACATGACTCATTGCTTGTACAATGTGAAACAGACAGATCACTGTCTGTGCAATTGTGAATCAGACAGACCTCATTGGCTGTACATATGTTGAAAGAGAGGCCAGAGCTCACTGTTGTACAATGGTGAAACAGACAGACCTGACTGCTTAATCAAACCTATGAGTTACAAACTGATTGAGAATCCCAATGAAAAACAACCGTAGTGATGCAGATTCTTGATCTAACTGGCTGTAACCCAGGAACGGAATTACAAGCTGACCAACACACCACTGGACTCACGCTGTGCACAATGTACACCAGACTGACTCACTGCTGTACAATTTACAACCCAACTGATGCGCACTGCTGTAGGCAATGTACATGCGTTACTACTGACTCACTGCTGTGGAAGTGCAATTTACACTGCAGAGCTGACTCAGACCGTGCTGTTAAGTACATGTTAACACCAGCGACTGACCCAATGCTGTACAATGTATCACCAGACTGACTCATTGCTGTACAATGTACACCACAGATAATGACCACACTTTGCTGTACAATGTACACACAGGACTGACTCACTGCGGTACAATGTACACGCCACACTGACTCATCTGCTGTACAACACTGTACACAACACTGACTCAACTGCTGTACAATGTACCCCGAGACTACACTCATTAACTGTACAATTTGAAGAAGACAGACTTTCTAATGCAAGCACACGTGAATAAGACAGAATTACCATTGGTCACCGCCGTGAAGAAGACAGATTTACGCATTGCACGCCGTGGAGAAGACAGACTTACTTGAATTGCCACGCCGTGAAGAAAGACAGATTTACCCATCGCCAGTCGCAGTGAAGAAGATAGACTTACCATTGGCACGCAGTGAAGAAGACAGGACTTAGCCATTTGCTGGTGTCGCTGTGAAGAAGACAAGACTGTACCATTGCACGACCGTGAGAAGACAGACTTACCATTGCACGCCGTGAAGAAGGAGACAGACTTGCCATTGCATCTGCCAGAATGAAGATAAGTAGTTTACCTTGCAAGCACGCAGTGTAGAAGACAGACTTACCAATGCACGCAGTGAAGAAGACCCAGAAGCCCACCGCTGTGGTCAGTGTGAGGCTAGAGACAGTCCTCACTGCCCATTGTACAAGATCACTGTAGACAGACTCACTACCATGACATACACTGTGAAGGAGATGCTGCACTGTCGTATCAGACTGCTGAACAGACTCACTGCCGATACACTGTGAAGGAGATGCACTGTCGTACAGACTGCTGACAGACTTGCCTGGAATCTTAGGCAGACAAAGAATCAACCACTGTGCAGAGAACGAGGGACTGTGATATGTACCGGAGCTAAGGGGGCGGACCGATTCACACCCATGTACACTTTGAAGCGCACTAAACTCAGCACTGTACAACATGATGCAGAGACACCCTGGTTCTGGCAGTATGACGCCGTCATACCCACTACTGTTTGATATGTATGCAGCAGCGTTGGATCCCGCCTATTAATGTGTTCCCCTCATGACTCCTAGACAGTGCGTTTCATTCAACAAAAGCGCTATGATGACTTTCCAGTTCCAGAAAAAGCTGACTAATCTACAAAACCTCACCTTGTTCAATGTTTATTATTTACTCCCGTAGCCGCTGTTAAATCATGTTCAGCTCATTTTAAATGCGGGGGGGGGGGGGGGGGGGGGGTGGGGGTGGGGGGTGGGGGGGGGGTGGAACATAGAAAACGAGGCTTACTGTCTTGAGTTTGGGTAGTGGTCAATATACCTCATCAAAACTATGACAAACCTCGTCGGGAGACAAAGTCCGGAAGAGCGCTCGGTCTGGCAAGGGAAAGAATTCGGATGTACTTCGGGAGAGCGCAATGTCAAAAGAGGTAGTAGGTAAAAGGGATAAAAAGACGGGGTGTGTGGTGGAATAGAGAGAGTGGGTGGGGTTATGGTCGGGCGGGGAAGAGGAGGGGAGGGGGGGGGGAGCAAGGACGTCCCTGATTGATGACTCCATATAAGGAAAGTGGATGGGAGATGGAAAACGGGAGTGAGATAATTATAGAAAAACCAGAATAGGGGTTGCTAACATCAAACCATCAAAAATCACTTCCCATTCTGTTCTTATCAGCAACACATTCCCCCATCCCACCCCTTATTTTGACAGTATAGTTTCTGTTCTGTTATCATGTTCACAAATGAACTCTGGAGAAGGACTCAAGGCAAAGGTTTCCTTCAACACAAAGAAGCTCTTGTATTTGAAGAAAGTTCTATTATTGTGGTGTGAGAGTACGTTTACTCAGCTGTTTGTTCAGTTCCGCATTTTCTTTACTGCAGCAGTTTTCTTCTTTTGTTTTGATCTTTACAAATAACATGGTCCTGACAATTTTGTACATTGATGTAATGGAATCAGTGGAATGGTGTGGGCATTTGAAGCTTGCTGTTCACTGTCACAAGGCTTCTACAATTTGGGGAATAGATGCAGATCTACAAACCATGGACGAACAATTGTTTATTATATAAACCCAGTTTACACAACATTGATTAGGAAATTGGCTACATCAGTTTAAGAGACCCCTTAAGATTCCCACACTGATTCCACACCCCTTAAAAAGGAGATTCTCTCAGTCAAAAAATAGTGCTAACAAGTAGTTTCAAAAACTAAAATATGTGGCATGCCAGTTTGTGTGGTATCTGTTTGATTAACTGTGAGTGATTTGAACATTTTTCTAATTACAGGTCAGTTTGATGTGTCATGAAAAGAGAACACAACAATGAACCCAGAAGATTGAGAAGCAAAAGCATAGTGCCCTGAGAGAAACGCTTCCACGTACCTACTGTTACTAGCTGCACTGTCTTTTTTCCACTTAATTTTTTCTTATTCTTATTATCTGGCAGATCTAGTCGCAAAAGTGAGGCAACTGCTGGCGGGAAGAAATCTAAAAACAAATTAAAATTTTAATTATTTTCTTTTCTGCGCTGATTACTCAAGGGGTATATGGTATGTGGAGACGGGGCAACGCACGCGCGCCCCAAGGTGCTCGTGATGCCGAAATGTGGTGCCACGGACGGAAACTTGAAAGTGGGTTTTCAACCGGAGTGACCCAACAAAAAAGCCTATCAGTGTAACCAATGATTTCTTTGGACCATAAGTCTAACTATCCTTTCAGATATCGATAGCGTAAACGTTCACAAATCACATCCAGAATCATTAGAGATTGTAGCAGTCTAAGAAATTATTATTCTGAAGTTATATTTATAGTAGACTGGGCCGTCGGCTTTCCTATCGACACCGTAGTCTTGATATTTTCTGCTTGGCTCTTTCAGCAAGCTGCAACAGGCTTTTGAACACAGACACATCGGCGGCTCTTTCAGTATCGCCATGTCTGAGGTCTTTCAAAAACCCCACAGAGCAGCAGCAGGCCCCACATATCCCCAGAATCAGTTAGGAAGCCTGATTCAAGAGCTAGAATGCGGCATATACCAAAAAAATCCGCAGACCCGCTAGTGGGAGAGTGCCTACTTAAGGAGCCGATTAAAAGGAAACTTACAAATGATGAGAGGGCGCTGCAGACCCTGCAAAGTGAGCCCGGTTTCGGGTGACGATTCAGAGGCGTCGCAGAACAGGTACTCACAATAGTAAATGTCTGGGAGTGGAAGATGTAGTGAGGGAACGGAAGATCAGGACGCGAAGCATGAGAGAGCACAGCTTGTTTCGGCATCGTCATGATAAAAATCTGCGCCCGGTCAGGAGACAAATCTGACACTTACTGAAGAAATAGATCGCTGAATGGCAGAACGTAGAGTACGGACGTACGCAAACACAAGGCCCTACAGTGCAAGGAGGAACTGTAAGGTTCAGGCAACCAAAAATGATAGCGGCTTGCGACCACGTGGCGCAGCACGAAGGCTTAATTTCTGGGTTAGCGGCTTGCCGTTCATTGGCCAAGTTTCTGCGAGGGAGATTTGGCACAATGCGGTGGGCTATTTTGTGTCCGGCTGAGCTGCGGTATTTGTTGCGCAGACGCAGTGGGCATCAGACCATATGTACAAAACAGCTTTTTTGGTGGGCGGATCTGTGATGAATGGTCCCCGATCACAGACACAGTTGTTTGTTTTTGGGGACAGTTTGTCGCGTGACACTGAAAGACGTGCGTGAGACCGACCGCATCAGCTGCAGTGTGGGCCATGAGCGCAGATACCACGGAACGTCCGCTACTACTATTGAGTGGACAAGCGGGCACTTTTTTGCTTCTCTGGTCAGTTTGTAGGATGGTGCACGTGGTCACTTTTAGGCCAAAGGACAGAGCAGAAACAAAAGACAGCATTGTTTCAACAGAAACTTGGGATCTTTCAGAACTCCTAAACCTGAGTCCCCTGATTGAAGATTAACAGTTTGAAGATCATGTCTAAATCACTTCAGAACCCGAGAGTTTTAGTCAAAGGTATGATTAGTAATTTGAATGAATGACTGGTCCTTTCCCCAGTTATCCAGAATTATCTTGCACTAACACAAATGTCACAAATCAAAGGAGTAGCAAGATCATTGATTCAGAAGTTCAAAAGTTGATAGCTAAGAAAGTAATTTCCCCTTTGGAGCATTGCCCTGTTGAAGTTATTCCTCCAGTTTTTACCAGAGGAAAAGAAGATGGATCTTATCGCATGATTTTAAATCTAAAAAGACTCATTTAGAAGTCAGTTAGCATCACCATTTCAAAATGGTCACTTAAATGAACACAGCCCTGACTTTGATAACTCAAGGATGTTTTTATGGCCTCAATTGATCTGGATTTAAAGAGTAGCAATCCATGAAAATCCAGCACAGAAACTACTCAGATTTCAATGGAGAGATCACCTCTATGAATTCAATGCTTTACCACACATGGCCTATCATCAGCTCCCCCAATTTGCTCACAAAGCTGTTGAAACCTGTCTATGCCTCCTGCCCTGCTCTCCCTTAATGCCGAAAGCGTCATGGATCTACGGGGGATTTTTGGTGTTTCTCTGTTGATTGGACTCACAGAGAGCAACTGCATGAGGCAATTATATAGACACCACAGATTTATTTCAAAAATTAGGATTTATCATTCACCAACCAAGTCGGTTATTTCAGCCACAACAAGGATTCAATACTGCTTGGAGTCATTATAATGTCTGTCGGTCCATGGAAAGTCACTCTTAGCGCTGAAACAGGCTGTCAGCATACTGTCTAGTTGTCGAAGAAAGCTTTGATGAGCAAAGAGTACACAGCATCATGTTGCTGAGGTTGCTCACGTATAGGAAAAAAATCGTTGTTGTTGACTGCTTTGCTGTCGTGAATGGTAAGTATGGACTCTCTGTTATCAGACAGCTTGAGAAAGACAAAAAATTAGCTTTGAAGAGGAGTATTGAGGTGACTTTGACCAACTCATGCAGTTGTCTTAAGAAGATTAAGGGGAACTTAATGGTGGATTGTCAATGTGTCGTGATATGCATAGAATGACATTTGCAGTACTGAACCAGATATAGTTGTCAGGCCACCCAGGTGATGGCTAGTGGCACAGGCTGGGGTGAGTGTGAAGAAACGCGCTCAGGTGGACATGTGGTTGCCTGCATGAAAGGGTCTCTTCACATTAATTATTTGGAATTGCAAAGCTGTTTTACTTGCTTGGGTGCAGTCATTTTCAGGGAAAAGCTGGGAAAGAAGCATGTCTGTATGATCGGTAAGACAATACAACATCGGTGAGCTTGTATCAAATGCGCATGGGGAACAAGTCATTCCAGATGGCTTGTAAATGACGTCACATTGTCAATTTTGTCATGGTGCACATTAGTTCGAAGAATATCTGGTATTAGTGCAGTGCACGTTCCAGGTCGAAGCAGAACAGGAGCAGCTGACGAGGGGTCCAGACGTCATAACCCTGATGCTGAGAGGAAACTTGATGGCAGCAGGCTCTGCATGTCGGCCTTCCAACAGCTCAGGGCTTCTCCCAGTATATTGACGGGCTCCCTTTGCTTCCAGTTTGAACTTTCAAATGCGGCAATCATTTTCATACAGGCACGGCCGATCCAGAAGCTGAAGCAAATTAATGCTTTTTTTCCCTCTCGCTTGGGAGCATTTACAGTGGTATGGCATTTCCACTTTCAGCATCCTTGGACGGGTGCTGCAGATGATCCAGAGAGACTGTGCAGAGGGGATGATTTGGGTATCCAACTGGCTCGACACAACTGTGGCTCGCTGTTCTTCAACATCTTCTCGCTGCCCTCCAGTGGAAAGTCGTGGGGCAGACGCCATCTTCTTTTCACCTACCCAGCGACCTCAGAGCATCGTATTCATCCATCTCGATCCAGAAACGTCGGCTAACCCTGCTTGTCTGCAAGACCTCGGAAAAAAAAATTCGTATCTTCTTGTTTATCAGAAATTCAGTTGGTCTACTACTCATTTATGGAGAGCCCAGCACGCCACCCATAAAGTCCTACAATACTTACATTGAAAAATGGCAGAAAATTGTAAAAAGAAATAAAAATTACCACTTGTACTCATGTGTGCATTTGGCGGCAGTTTCTTCGGCAGAACTATATGCTGCACGTGCTACAGTACAGCTGACCTGGCTAGGAGTGTGGCTTCAGCATATCCTTGCCCTGCCCTGATAACGCAGAAGCAATAGGTCAACATCCTGCAGCCTGTAACAATTGTCAAAGGTGTTGTTGAACAATAGAACAGCCCTTACTCCCCAAGTACTTTGACACATGGGATGGTAGACACACGTCATTGACATTTTAGCACAGTGGCCAGATGCAGAACACTCACCTTTCTGAAACTCACACTCAGAACGTTTATGCTATTTGCTTTACTCTCTGGTCAGAGAGGACAGACTTTCCATAGTCTTACTGCCGGTGATGTAAAAATCCTGTGATGATCTAAAGCGTTACTGCCGGACTTGTATATAGCTCTCTTTTTAAAACAAACCAAACCAGGGACTACTCACTTAAAGCCTTTAGTCATATACCTTGTTTTTGAAAACAAGAGATTATGTCTGGTTCACCACCTTCGGCAGTATTTGAAAAAGACTGCCCACTTACGAACTGGGGAAAAGCACTTTTTATCAGTTGCATAAAGCATTTTGCACCCGTGAAAAGAAACACCATGGTCTAGTTGGGATGAAAGATGTGCATAGTGCTTATTGCTGGAATAGACATATTTGAAGTACTCGGTTTACAGCACTTGGGCTGCTAGTACTTCTGCAGCATTAAGCAGAGGTGTACCAGTAGACAGCATCCTTCAAGCAGGAGGATGGTCAAAAAGTAACACTTCTACAAGATTCTACCACCGGATCATTAAACAGAATGAAGATGGAAATGGTGGTTCTATGAAGTTTTTCCCAATCTGTGCTGGATACATTTGTAGACAAAGGGGAAGTAACTCACATTATGAGCTGATTGCCTTTCAGAGCCTGACGTGTTAAGGAATAACGTGTGATCCCTGACACGCTAAAACTCTCCACATGTATACGTCTGACCAATCAGCAGACAAGGAATAATTTAAATTTTAAAACGAGACTTACCTGGAAGTTGAAGTTTAATGAAGATTATTTCGAGGATGCTGTTGGGTAGAGGTATATATGTGCCCATCCATCACTTCCATTCAACCCTCCCCTTCCCAGTTTGTTCTCGGGGATCACACGTAGCTGAAGTCTGGGTGCGCGTGCGCAGTTTTGTCCTCCACATGTATACCTCTACCCAACAGCATCCTCGAAATAATCTCCATTACACGAAAATGAGCAATCACTTATCTTCATTCATAAGTTGTTTGTCTAAGAGATCGAAACGTGTTGTGTTTTGTCTTGTGTTCGTTTTGTCTACATGTTCTTGGCGCGCTCCGCTATTAATCACATTTAATTCTTTTTTATTTTCGTTTTTGTTTTGTTTTTTCATAAAGATCATTTCCACATTACAATTCTTTGCTTCCTGGTATAAAAGTAAATGTGAAACTTCTGGTAAATAGCAAAATATTCTAAACTTACCCATATATCTCAGTTGTTGAACAGTAAAGAAGACGACTTCAAGACTGAAATGGGGAAGATTAACAATGTACCGTAATCTTGATCTATATTTCGATTTTAATTGCTACAGGCTCGGACTACTGTGGACTTCTCAACACACGCTGCATAGATTGTGGGCCGGGAGCCACGTGTAAGCGTGACACACACGACTTTCATCAAACACTGATGCTTTGTGGACTGTCCGTGGTTTTGCCCAGTCTTTTTCTGTGGACTGTCTGAGCGACGTTCTGCTTCTTCAGAGGGAAATTTTATGTCTGCAGAAGATTGGTGTGTAAAGTTGAAATAGTCGCCAGCACACACACACACACACACACACACACCACACACACACACACACACGCGGGGCGTGCGCGCGCGCGCGCGCGCAGGCACACACATACACACACCACAGTGAACTGGTTTGAACCTGACGAAAACTGGTTTGTTGTGTTGCAAAATACGTGATAGCAGCATGAGTCACTGATTAGCATCGTTCCTGTCCCTTGTCCGAGTTGGTGTGAACTATGACTAAGTTAGCCAGCTTGTCCACCTTGGTGTGTTGTGTGAGTGATTGCCATGGAAACTGATTCGGTGATGGAAAACAAGTTACAACCGTCTCTAGACAGTTTACAAAAAAACATTTGCCTGTTCCGTGAAAGAGATCACCATGTGGCGAAACAGCTTGTTCTATCGTTATGCAGCCATTGACAATCAAACGATTTCAGTTGAAAGGAATGATTTTGATCATGATGACAACGTTCTTTTTCTGCCTTCATGGATTGAAGAACATACGTCTACCTCTCTTGCCAGGTCAGTGATACGTATATTCAGTGGCCAATTCAAACTCATTACGTTGACCTTGTATCTCACGCGACAAGATACAGGCACCTTATTGTGCCAAGGTGTTACTTGTGAAAAATGGGACAAGGAAGAATGTGAACTGTTAAAGGATTCTATTACTCTTTTTTGTGCAAATGATGATCTGCAGGCCTTACAGACAGCGCTACTGTCTCTTCCATTAACTTTTCTGTCAAAAGATGGCTCTGCTGTTCCCCTGCCTAGTTGTGTTTAACATTCAGACTCCAGAATGCTGCAACGACGGCTCCTTTCCTGATCCTGCTCCGCCTCCTCTTGTTCTGCAAACGACGCTGCATGATGTGGAAATTCAGCTGGATCGCTGTGTCAACCATGTGACTCTGGTGTCCCCATCATCTGCATCCACTGACTATACTCCTGTGAAACCTCTTCAAGCTGACCAACAGCAACATGAGTGTGTTTCCGATGTTAGAAACACTCCAAAGAGAATAAAGCTACTTTAACTCCCAAAACAGCAAAAAAGAAAAAAATGCTATCGTAGACGAACACTCTGCCCTTCTTTAAAATATAAAGACAAAACACTTACCAAAAAAACTTAGCAATATGGAAAATACTCTGGACTTTCTACTAAACGATCAAGCTGATCGAGAAATTAGGATTAATTCTGAACTTGAAGATGTAAAAGTTTCTCTAAAAAATGAAATAAAATGTATCATTGACCACAAGTTAGATACTCTGCACTCTGCTATTGATAACTTGAAAGATATTGTTTCCGGTTTGAATTCCACTATCAGCAGTCTTCATAAAGAAAATCATTCTTTGAGGACCTGTCTGGGAACAATACAGGCCGATATTAAACAGATGAAGAAACCTTTCACTTCCAGTAGGTAGTGTAGGAGTGCAGTAGGAATCTTCAAATGTTTGTGTAAACCAAAAGTGTGATGATCCCAAACAGACATCAGTGCCCACAATTACCTCTCCATCACGCATTACCAATATGATAATTATATGACGATGCTCAAAATCTTCCTCAGTCTTCAAATGATGAGAATAATGCTCAAATTCTTTCACAATCCTCAAGTAAGGAAAATTGTAAAATTTCCCTCTCATTCTATTATATCAGAAAATAACCTTGTCGGGATTTCTGATACAACCATAAGCAATCGTTTTGATGTTCTTTCTGAACTCGGTCAGGAAGTAGAAGGTTTTTAAAATCGTTATCAAAGCTCAAAATCTCCAAATGAAAATACTATAAACTCAGAAATTCCATCCAAGGCTAATCAAAACTTCAAGGAAAATTTTACTGAGAGCAATAACAAACCACCACCCCAACAGGTATTGATGGAAGTAAGAATTCCAGAAGACACCTCCTCCTTGGTTATTGGTGACTCAGTGATAAGACATATCAATCCCAAAAGATTAGGGACATACAATAACCGGATGTTCAAAATTTGTGTACCAGGTTTAACCATACTGGACCTTCTCCACTGGTTACATTCTCTGACAAAGCTAACTCACGTGAAAAACACTTATTGTACATGTAGGTGTGATTGACTGCCCGGCTGGGTCTATTCCCACAGGTGATTGGCGGGAAACTCATTGGCCTTTGCAAAAGTCGCTTTCCCTCAGCTTACATTGCTTTCAGCTCCATTATTCCTGCACGTGGTCGTAATCAGCTGAAACACAATGCCATTGCACCGTCCAACAGGAACTTGTATGAATCATGCACTAGCATGCAAGTGGACCTGATTGACAATTAGAGAGCTTTTGTGACCCAGAATGGAGCCCCACGCCAAGTTCTGTATAGGGATGTCACTCATCCCAGTACCAGAGGGACAGCCTGCCTGGCCATCAACTTTAAGCAGGTTCTCCCACAGGCGCCACGTCCTCGTGCTGACGGCCCCTCTGAAAATGCGGGTCCTTCCAGGGATCAACTGCTTCGTTCTAGTGTTGCTCCTCGTCTTACAATTCAGACAGGGATGTCCGAAGAAACTCGCGTGCCTCTAATAGAGGACTGCTACATAAAAATGATGATAAAAATCCTGGCCTTCCCTTCCTATCATCATTAGAAGAGTTTCCCCTGTTGCCCCCAAAAGAAACACCCAGACCGGTACAAACAGTACTGGTCAATCCGAGCGAGCAAGTGGAATCTGCTGATCCCACACCTTCGGAAAACGTACAGGGCAGTAGTACTTTGCGCTACCGCTATCCAGCTGCTGGCACAGGGAATAGTTCCCCTCCAATTTTTCCTGCTAACTTTCCTCCATTTCCACCACCCTTTCCTTTTCCAAATTACAAGGTTCCAGATTTCCCTAATCCAAGTTTTCCATCCTCATATTTCTATCCCCCTCCCAATGCTAATATTGGTGAGTGTGGTCAAAGGCAGGCCCTTTCCTTCCAGGTTCAGGATTCTTAGGGTTTAAACCCGATCCACAGGGCTGTGGCGCGCGGACTCACGGAGTTGGCAGCCACTAGGTCCTGTTGGTCAATGTGCTCAACAACTCATCAACGTGGCGTCACAAATGATGTCACAGTGTGATCACCACAGACCAGTCAGTACTGGTAAACTGTAAAAAAAAAAAAAAAAAAGGCGGGGGGAAGGGAGGAAGGAAAAAAAAAAGGGGGGGGGAGGGGGGGGGGGGGGGGGGGGGGGGGGAGGGGGGGGGAAAGAGAAAAGGAGAAAAAAAAAAACACACATTATTTTTAAAGTTCATGATATATTTAAAAGTGTACAGTGACCATAAATGAACATTGACATAAATAAACTTTAGAATGATTGCGCTCATTCGCTCATATCCAATACAAATATAAGCACTTGCCACCCCCCTCTCTCTCTCTCTCTCTCTCTCTCTCTCTCTCTCTCTCTCTCTCTCTCTCTCTCTCTCTCTCTCTCTCTCTCATGGTTTTTGACCCTTCTGATGATTGTAAATAGTGTCTGTTATTTTTCATCACAATGTCGAATTCTGTCAGATATGAAATCGTGTGGCTGCTATTAGGATATCCGGTTCTGCAGTCTAATGTATTTTTGATTTATCATTCAGTTATGTTTAAAAGCGTACACTAACGATGCCAAGTTACTGCACATGTGTGTGTGTGTGTGTGTGTGTGTGTGTGTGTGTGTGTGTGTGTGTGTGTGTGTGTGTGTGTGTGTGTGTGTGTGTGTGTGTGTGTGTGTGTGTGTGTGTGTGTGTGTGTGTGTGTGTGTGTGTGTGTGTGTGTGTGTGTGTGTGTGTGTGTGTGTGTGTGTGTGTTGTGTCATATAACTATGTTTTTTCAGTTGACATACTCGGACTTGGGACGGGATATCTATAGAACTTTCAATTTTGTTAAAGTGTTTGCAAAATTACTAACGCAAGATTTACCTTGTCTTTTTCTGCTGCTTGTATGTGTTGGATTGTATTATCTTTCATATCTTGTACGTGTTGATTGTATTGTACCTTTTCTCTTCTCTTCTTTGTCTTTTCTTCTTTTTTTTCTTTTTTTGCCTTCTTTGTTTCTTTCTTGAATTCCTTTTCTCCGTTGTCGGAAGAAGTAGTTTATATTATGTAAAAGATTTATGTGGATTTGTCCTTCTAGACTGTATGTATGTGTGTACTGAGACTGAACTTCTTTCAGTTGTAATTGCAGTACACTGTTTTGATAATTGACTTCTTTTCCTATTTTTCTCAGTCTTGATTGTTTGACTATTATTGACTATTTAAGTATAACTTTAATTCTTAATCGAGTAATCAATCAGTGCCATGCCTCCTACATTAAACACCTGGCCAAGTAAACAGGGGCTCCGCATAGGTTATCTTAACATAAACAGTGCAAGTAATAAAAAAGATGACATCGCATAATCCTACATAATTCTGGGAATCCCTTTCACTTGTTTTGCATTGCGGAATCTCGATTATCTTCATGTATATTAGATTCTGACATGTACATTCCAGGATATCAGATTATTCGTTTAGATCCGCACAAACCCAAAACTACAGGACTACTTGTTTATTTTGCGTCTTCTTTAACTTGTAACAGACTGGAAAGTCTTGAATATTATGACGTAGAGTCTATCTGGTTAGAGATTGAAATAAAAGGAAATAAACCACTTATAACGGGATTTGTGTATAGAAATCCTTCAGAAACCATAGACTGGTATGAAAAGTTCAATTCTGTTATGGACGAAATCATCATATTAAATAAAGAAACCATCATACTAGGTGACTTCAACATTGATTTGATGAAAACTCAGTTTAAAATGGGACTCAAAGTTAATAATAAGTCAGGACTGGAACAATTGATTGACAGGCCTACCCGAATAGCTGATTCCTCTTCTACATTAATGACCCATATTTATACCAACAAAATGGCAAAACAAAACATTACTGAAATATGCTCCCCGTCATGCGGCTGTAGCGATCACAATCCTGTTTGTCTTACTTGGTTTAAAACTCATGTAAAAATCCCCAAGTAGGACATAAAGTTATATATTATAGAAACTTTAAAAAGTTAATAAAGAAGAGATTTTTTTTTTTTACTGATTTACTAAATTCACAGCTAGATTATATCTATCAAATTAGGGATCCTGATGAAGCGAGCGAGTTTTGGACAAGCACTTTTCTTGATGTTTATAATAAACATGCACCATTCATAAAGAAACGAGTAAGACAAGAAATAAAAACCACCATGGATAACAAAGGAAATAGATGTTGAAAGATACAATAGAGATTTTCTAAGTAGCTCTGGTACAAGAGAACAGTTCAAGAAACAACGGAATAAAGTTACTGCAATGAAACGAAAGTCAAAAAAAAAATACTTCAGAGAAATGTTAGTATCTACAAAGGATTCACGACAAATTTGAAAAGCAATAAACATATTGAACAATAAATATGTTTCAAAAAGTCAACAAGTAATCACTGATATTCAGCAGCCAGTGAGTTAAATGACCATTTTCCAATATCGCTGTTAAAATTATCAATAATGACAAGTCGGGTGGAAATGATCTTTCTCATTTAAAAAACATTATATTGCTTCGAAACCAATTACTACCCCCTTTACTCTCCGATTTCTGACGGTCTTAGACGTTAGTAAAAGTCTGTCACTCTTAAAACAAACAGGTACACGTGATTTAGAGATAAATTAGATGGCAAAATACTAAAACTTTCTTCTCCAATAATTACTGACACTCTTACTTATCTGTATAATTTATGTATAGAAAAAGCAATACTATCCCTTAAAATTTAAGCAAGCTAAAGTTATTCCTTTACATAAATCCGGTGATTCATCCAATCCCTGTAATTATAGACCAATCTCTATTTTGTCTATTCTATCTAAACCTTTGGAATCACATTTACAAAACTCATTGTATTCTTTCCTTACAAAGAATGATCTAATTCACGAGGACCAATCAGGCTTCCGACAAAATCACTCCTGCCAGACCGCACTCACACAACTTATAGATAGTCTATTATGTAGTATAAATGAAAATGAATTCACAGGTATTCTGTTCATTGATTTTGAAAAGGCCTTTGACGTAATCAATCATGATTTACTGTTGCGTAAGTTAAAATGCTATGGATTAACCCCAGATTTTATTAAGTTTATTTCATCTTTTCTCTCTGAAAGAAAACAATTAGTATCTGTTATTAATCAATCATCAAATTTCATGCCTGTGAAATATGGGATACCACAAGGATCTATATTGGGACCACTTTTATTTTCAATATATGTCAACGATTTGCCTTTTTTGTAACAAGCAAATGTGAAATGTTTGCAGATGACACGTTACTATATTCTAGTCACTCTAACCCTCAGACACTAACAAATAATCTTCAAGAAACTGTCCAAAAATTAGTCAAAATGGACAAATTTAAACCATATGTCTATAAATGCGGAGAAAACTAAGTGTATGTATGTATCTGCACGCAAAAAAAAGACAACGGATGATATCCAATTTTAATCCATTGTTTATTGATAATAACAAAATTGATGAAGTAGAATCACACAAAACCTTAGGAGTCATTATAGACAGAGATTTATCTTGGACTGATCATACAACATCCTTGTGTAAGCGCTTGTCCTGTAAGATATTTTCAGTTAGCTAAGATTAAAAATTTTCTTGATGTTCATTCTCGGAAGCTTTTCTTCTCAGCACATATTTTACCAATCATTGATTATGCATCAACATTATGGGACAGCTGCAGTGAAACAACTTAAGATTCATTCATCGTTTATATAAAAGAGCGCTAAAATTAGTCTTGTTAAAATCTAGTTCTGTGACACTTGAAGATTATAAGAAGCTAAACGTTTCAACTTTTTGTCATAGATTATATTTAAATAAAGCGATTTTTTATGCACAGGGTTATGAATGGAAGTGCCCCTAAAAAGATCTTAATACATTTAAAACTAACCCTCATAGACATAATCATACGTTAACGTTCCCCAGACCAAGAAACAATCTCTATAAGTCAAGTTTCCTTTACTCTGGTGGAACATTATGGAACAATCTAAGTACAACATTCAAAAGTATAAGTAACCGAAATACATTTAGGAAAAAAATGAAAAGTCATTTAACAAACAATGCAAGAAATGTGTGATTAAAATATTCCAAATACCTTTACTTATGTGTATATTGTTGTCTATCAACTTGTATCATAGATATATGTGCATAAATATACAGACATATGTGGATATGTATGTGCATGCATATAAAATTATGTACTCGTATATGCATATAGCATTGTCAGTGTATTTTAGATGTCAATGGTATATGTATGTTGCTCTTGGTTTTTTGTGTTATATCCTATTTGGTTGTTGTTGTTGTTTGTTTGTTGTTGTTGGGCTTTTTTTTTTTTTTTTTTTTTTTTTTTTTTGGCTTGATGTAAAAAAAAATGATGTGCTTATTCAATGTCCCATCAGTAAATAAAATTTTGACTTTGACTTTGACTTTGACCTTGACTTTGACCATGAAATAGGAAACGATTATCCGCTATGGATCTTCTGAACCTGATGGGCGCTTTTTTTTTTCAAATAACGAACAAAATGTTAAAATTAACAATGCGCATGAAGACAATGGCTTTGTTGATGGACATTTCAAACAGCTGCAGTTTCATTTGAAAACTAGCCTTGGAACGCATCTGTAGAAAAACGATCAAAAGAAAAATAAAGTTAGTATTGGTAATTGCTTTTTTTTGGCAGATGAAAAGGACAGTGTAGAGCGCCAAAAAATGAAGAGGTGGATTTCGGCCTTAGGAAAAAAAATCACCGCCTTAGACACACACACACACACACACACACACACACACACACACACACACACACACACACACAAATTGAATTTGAAAATGAAACAAAAATACTATATGTGATTTTTCCTTAAGAGAATAAAGTCTACATCTCAGCCCTGACCGTATGATCATGTATAGCTCCCCCCCACCCCCCACCCCCACCCCCCCCCCCCCCCCCCCACTTCATCCCGCCAACAATACAGAGATGCCAACAGCACGATCTGAATGGTTTCACTCTGGTTCAAGACATCTTTGTATCAGCGAAGACTGGGGCCAGATGCTACAGTCGATCGAAATGTCATTAATATCTTTTCTTTAAAAATTAATTATCATCACGAAATTATGATAACGACAAACCTATACACCTTCTTACAAACTATAATCATTTTCTGAACGTTTTTGTTACTGTACAAAGGCGTGATCAATCACAAAATCGAGCATACGTTATAATTGACAACACATGTGCATTTAACCAACACCAGTCCCAACAAGAACAGCCATGCTTTGAACTATCCTGTCATATGGTTGTTGCTGGTATTTAGGTTCAGGCAGAAAGTGATGTATGTGATACAGAGCAATCAATACCAATGTAATTTATAGGGTAGTGTGTCTCTTGGTGTCAAACATTTTTCTTCGTCTGAGTTTTCTAATTGCAAGTGTTCTCGTATGTTTTTTTCATTCCTTTGATAACCTGTCCACATGACACTGTGTTAAGAAATTCGAAGACATTTACAGACAGTAACGGTTGTGAAAGCCATTGGGTCGTATTTCCTACAAGTTTTTGTGATGCGAGTTGAGGGTGGGTCGGTGTGTCCGCAAGGGAGGGACTTATAATAGTGTTTTCTCTCTATCATAGTTATATTAAAATGTCACCACCACCGTCTCTCTGTTACTAGTTATGGAAGGAACAACTTTCTGATACTAGTCATCGAAAGAAATGTATATTTCTCTCGGGACTGTTGAAACTACTCAAGAGTGGCTCAGAATAATATTTTCCTTGAGCTTGTACACTTTGAATTACGTGTAGCTCTGAGAGACAGAATTAGAGATGAGTGCAAACATTCAATAATGATCGAACAATAAAGAACTGACAAGAAGTTTAGTGCACTTTTACACGTCCAACTTTACTTGTTTAAACGAGGGTGAGATATTCAAATCAATTTGACAAAATCATTTGAGGCCGAGTTTTTGCTCTCACTGTTTCATCATTAAGGGATGGAAAGTTCTGGATGAGTTGAGTTGAGTCTACTTGGAATATCAGAGCTTATCTGCAGTCAGAGAGGATAGTTGATCTCTCTCTTTTTGCTGGTGACTGATCATTTTTATGTAGACCGGCTGATCAGTGGCTGTGCTGTTGAGTTTCTCCATTACAAGGCATGCCCAGGGTAGGTATGAATCCAGGTTCTAAAACAACAGAACCTGGTGTGTAGTCAAGTAGCTGAGAGTCTGGCTTGTCGAGTTCTCACACAAGCTTTTTTCATAATCTACAGCTAATAATTACCCTGCCTTTCCAGTTCTGTTTAAATAGTTGATGACGTCATCGATGGCCCTTAGCACTGTTTTTTTTTTTTTCTTTTATGTATCCAACTTGATCTTCGTTAATCAAGTTATGAATAACTTTACTTAGTCTTTCTGAAAGGTACCTTTGCCAAAATTTTATCATCAGAATTGGTAAGAGTAATGTGTCTCCAGTTGTTAAGTTTGTCTCCATCCCAGTCTTTACCTTTGTGAAAAAGAGTTATAATACCTTGTCTGTGTGAACGAGGCGCTTCCTCTGTCAAAGGATTCAGTAAGAAGTTAATGACAACATTGCCTAAATTTGACCAGAACAACTTGTAAAACTCGGTTGTTAAGTCATCTTTTCCCCGGAGCAAAGTCATTTATTCATCTTCTTCAGAGCAGAGGTTGTCTGTACTAATGTCACAATGCCTTCACATGTGACAGTGTCATTTTTTCTTCTTAATGTCTCAATTCTACATTTTCATTTAAAGTGTCGGCAGCTTCTTCCACATTTGCTGTTTCAGTATTCTGGGCGTGTAATTGTTTATAAACCTCACTTATTCTTGCGTTATTTCTCCTTGATCAATCATGATATGACCTGTCTCTTTACACAGTCTTGTAACAATCCTATACCTACTTTGTGCCTTTTCTAAACTACAAAAATATTTTGAATTCCTTTCTCCTTCTTCGATTCATTTAAGTCTACATCTTTCTTGAGCACCCCTAGTTTTGTAAGCCAGCAAAATCTCTAAGTTTTGTTTCACTTTCATAACTTTTATTAATTTTTTCGTTTTGGGGATTCTTGACGAAGTTTTTTTTTTTTCTAGATTTAGCAACTGTGACTGCAATACCAGTGACTCGTTTCTTTTTTTTTTTTTTTTTACAAGCCAGGCTTTTCCCAAACTCTATAGAAAAAACTCCTTATTCTAGCCTTACATATTTCCCATTTCTCCCAATCATTCTGACCTTTTTGTCTGTAGAAAATGTATCTAACATATCATTCGTTTTTGTTTTTTGCACAAACAGACCATTTTTTAAGAAAACTATCATTAAATCTCCAGTATCCTAGTCCCTGAACCAATTCATTCTCGTTCAGTTCAAGGAGGACAACAGCCCCATAGTCGGAATTTGGAACAAAAACGTGTTGACAAAAAGTACAGGAACGTTGTCAGAAACTAAACAGTGATCTAATCTGCGAGCAGTAAACGGGTTTAAACGAATCCATGACGCATCTGTTTCTTTCAGATGATAAAGTCCACAAGTATCTGTTAAATATCATCATGAACCAATGACATGCTGAAGACTGGCAGTCTTCGACTTGTCGTGGGGTTGACCCGCGACTGTATCAAGATCACTGTTAAGGGTGCAGTTAAAAATAGTTAATTACTAAGAATAATCAAATTTTCATGTTCAGCAGAATTCAAACTTTCAATCAATATTTTTGAAAATATGTTATTTTATCCTTTGAATTGTTGGGTGCGCAAATAATCGCAACCGTTATTTTTCTTTTACGACTAAAATGATTAAGATTCTTTCTTCTGCAAATTCTAACTTAACTCTCCCTTAAAGTGTTTTGAAATCAAAATTACTTCTCCTCTGCTTTTGTTCTTTGAGAATTGCTTTGCTTTGAGTTTGAGCTTAAAGGTTGCCAGAACAAGGTCATGGTCACTTCCAATGTCAGCACCTGGGAAGGTTCTTGTCTGTGCCTTGTAAATGCTCGATTTGAAGCGTTGCGGTGCCAGAATGAAATCGATCTGGTTATGCACTTGCCCATTGGATGAATGCCATGTTGCAGTCCTAGAGAGTTTGTGTGGGTGAAGGGCGTTGGCTACAGTGAGGCGATGGCTTTTAGTAAATTCTAGCAGTCGGATGCATCGTTTTGTTTGTTTCTCCCAAGCCAAATTTTCCTACTGTTCCAGCCCAGTCGCTGTAAGTGTCGGTCACAATTTTGGCATTCCAATTACCTTGTACTATGAGGATGTCTTTCTTTGGAACTTTTTGCAGTTATGGAATCCAATTGTTCATAAAACTTCTCAACTTCTTCATCTCCTTACTCAGATGTAGGAGCATACACTTGGATGATGCTCATGTTTTGCGGCTTGGCTGCAATTCGGATATGGATGAGTCGGCTAGATACAGGCGTACAGCTGAGAACACTTTTGGTTGCTTCTTTATTCACTATGAAGGCTACTCCGTGTCGGTGTAGCTTGTCTTCGCCGATGTACCACATCTTATGCCCTTCGTCGGTGCAAGTTTTTCCCATTCCTGTCCATCTGACTTCTGATAACCCGATGACGTCCCAGTGGTATCTTTCCAACTCATGGGTTAACTCGCAGATTTTTCCAGAGGCATAGTGTGCGAATATTCCATGTTACAATGACTGTTCCTGTCTTGCATAGCTTGATGTTGTTTTTCGCGCTCCAGTAGCATACTTTGAGTCACGATTGTCACCACGCACATCCTGGAACGAGTCGGTGGGACGCAGTATGCCAGAAAATACTGATGAGAAGAGATGGCCAGAACAGTGGACGCAATCACTGGTGATTCCTCTGCCAAAGAAGGGCAACCTCAGACAATGCCAGAACTATAGGACGATTAGTCTTATCAGTCACCTATGCAAGGTCATGGTACGAATTCTCCTCAACAGATTGAAGTCAAGGGACGAAGCAGTACTCGCCGAAGAACAAGCTCGTTTCAAAAAGGGGAAAAGCACCATTGAGCAAATATTCAGTTGCAGAATACTCATTGAGAAGCACCTTCAACACCAACACGACTTGTTCCACAATTTTATTGACTTCAAGAAAGTGTTTGACAGGGTTCGGCATGAGGGACTATGGCATGTGCTGAGAGGGATATGGAACCGACGAGGGCATCGTGAGCGTGATAGAGGCCCTATACAAGAACTCCAACTGTGCAGTGCTCCTAACAATCAACTAGGGGATTATTTTAGAACGACCGTCGGAGTCAGACAAGCTGTATCCTCTCTCCTGTGTTGTTCTTCATTCTTGGAAAGGATAATGCAGGAGGCACTGGAAAACCATGAGACTTCTATCTCCATTGGTGGTAGACGAATATGCAACCTCCGGTTTGCTGAGGATATAGATCTGATTGGGAGGGGGGGGGGGGGGGGGGGGGGGGGGGGGGGGGGGGGGGGGGGGGGGGGGTGGATGAAGAGCTGCTGGAACTTACCAACAAACTTTGATAGAGCGGGGGTGCTTACGGAATGGAGGTCAGCACAGAGAAATCCAAAACCATGGTAAACAGCGAGAATATGGACCACGCCACTATTTTCATGAATGAAGAACAACTGGAAGATGTTGGAAACTTCAAATATCTAGGAGCAACCCTGACAAAGGATGGAAGCTGCAAAGCAGAAATAAGAATTCGTATTGGCACAGCCACTGCAGCCATGACCAAACTGAACAGAGTGTGGAAAAGTAACATCCGATTCTCCACAAAATTTCAAACTCTACAAAGCCCTGGTGGTCTCCATTGTACTGTATGGTTGCGAGGCATGGACACTGACGGCTGAAACTGAAAAGAAGATCCAGGCTTTCGAGAGCAAATGCCTGAGGAAGCTCCTTTAAATCTCCTGGATAGAGCACAGGACCAATAAATATGTACGGTGCAGAACTGAGAACCTTGCAGGACCTCAGGAACCTCTCCTTTCAACTGTGAAGAGACGCAAGCTGATATGGTTTGGGCACAACACTCGACACACCAGTCTGTCTAAAACAATTATGCAAGGCACCATCGAGGGCAGGAGAAGAAGAGGAAGACAGCGGAAGAACTGGCATGAGAACATCAAAGAATGGACCGGACTCCATGCACGTGAGCTGCTGCCGGCGGCTGCTGACAGAGACAGATGGAGAGGGGAGGTTGTGTCTGCGGTCCTCAGGTTTCCCCAAACGGCTACGTCTGTAGTTATGGGCCCGAGGATGAGGAGGAGGCTATTGTTCGTTCCTTCATGGGAAACTAATGGTTCCACCTCCTTTATTTTCTCCACTGCTTAACATCTTTGTCTCTTATATGGCATTCTTGTAAACAAATAACATCAAAACGTTTTCTTTGAAATATGCGAACAAAGATTCCTTTTAAGTCTGTTTGTTCAAACCCCTTACGTATAATTAAACAATATCTATTCTGTCTATAGAACTTAAAGTTCAATTCATTTATTAATCTTGAGACAAATTCAATCCAATACAGACTGTTCAAACTCATAGACCGTAACACATTACCAGGCTGGTCCTTGTCCGTTGGTTGTCGTGAATAGCACACATAAGCTATTACTGCCGATCAGCTGGTGTGGATTCTGGCTCCGAGTCCTCGAAATCCCCCCGTCACAGAGCCGTCCAACCACTTTGTACCTGTACATTGAAGATATCAGTGTATGTCCCACTGTGTGCCTGTATTTGAAGATATCAGTGTATTTCCTACTGTGTACCTGTACATTGAAGATATCAGTGTATTTCCCACTGTGTACCTGGACATTGAAGATATCAGTGTATGTCCCACTGTGTGTACCTGTACATTGAAGATATCAGTGTATTTCCTACTGTGTACCTGTACATTGAAGATATCAGTGTATGTCCCACTGTGTGCCTGTACATTGAAGATATCAGTGTATGTCCCACTGTGTGCCTGTACATTGAAGATATCAGTGTATGTCCCACTGTGTACCTGTACATTGAAGATATCAGTGTATTTCCCACTGTGTACCTGTACATTGAAGATATCAGTGTATGTCCCACTGTGTGCCTGTACATTGAAGATATCAGTGTATTTCCCACTGTGTACCTGTACATTGAAGATATCATCAGTGTATTTCCCACTGTGTACCTGTACATTGAAGATATCAGTGTATTTCCCACTGTGTACCTGTACATTGAAGATATCAGTGTATTTCCCACTGTGTACCTATATACATTGAAGATATCAGTGTATTTCCCACTGTGTACCTGTACATTGAAGATATCAGTGTATTTCCCACTTTGTACCTGTACATTGAAGATATCAGTGTGTATTTCCCACTGTGTATCTGTACATTGAGGATATCAGTGTATTTCCCATGATGTACCTTTACATTGAAGATATCAGTCAGTGTATTTTTCTATGTTGTACCTGTACATTGAAGATGTAAGTGTATTTTTCCAGTCTCTGGTGATGTTAACGGTGGTGTCGACAGAAACAGTGGATGACAGCAGTTGACGTGTGAAATGGTCGTAGATACCTCCCTTCGCTTTGAGGCACACTATGATCCTGTGTTTCTTCCACAACACATGACCTTGATGAACTCCTCTCTACAACGCCTTCCAGTCAGACAATACAGACAATTCACGGCACTGTTAATGGAAACTAATACATCGAGGATCGTGTGGATCAGTTATTGTTTAGCGTACTCATAATCTGAATACACACGGGTTACAAGTGTAAAATAATGTAACACGTAAATAATAGATGTAGGCAAAGTTAAAATGAGGAACGTGGTTGACACGACAGCAGTCAAGGTCACAGAGAATGCTGCTCTTTTACGGGCCGGAACTTGCTCAGCATCGCCGTGGGAGAAGTGTCTGCCGCCTGC
>JADBJO010010658.1:27500-32500 GCA_016801955.1 Conus betulinus | reverse complement strand
GGGAGGAAGAAGGGGGTGGGCAGGTCTTTTGCTCCATCTGAACGCCTGTGTTTAGATAAAGCTCAACTGCAACAAACATTGGAGTATTTCTGTTGTAAACACTCTTGGACACGTAGTAGTTGCGGTGTTTGATACGATGAAAACACGTTTTTGAGGTTTCACTGTGTTCTGTTAGTTTGATTTCAAGGTGGATATTTGTGATCGTTTATAACTTCAGTCCTGCAAACAATGGTTTAATCATGTTTGTTGTTTTTGTTTTGTTGTTGTCAGTGCAGTGTGGCTCTGTCACTTTGTCTGGGGGTAAGGAACATTATTTTTGTCTGGGATGTTTTTTCGAGCACTGTGTTCAGTTGTGTTCACCTGGTCCGTTACATTCCCACGAATGTTCAGGCAAGTGACTCTTTGGATCCCATCTGCCCAAGTGTGTGTGTGTGTGTGTGTGTGTGTGTGGTGTGTGTGTAGGGATTCGTTCGTGGGTTAAGTACTCACTTCAACATGTGAGACGTACAGAAAAGAATATATGGCGTGTGAATGAGAGTGGTTTCGTTTTGTTTTAACGCTCAACGTTTCGTTCCATTACTTTTCACGCATTGCAATAGACAAGGGAGACAACTACAACTTGCCACTGGAGCGGACCTAATCTGCGTATCCACAATCCGAAGCATGGACGGGGCAACAACACCTGTGCCTCAGAAGGTATGCGCAGAGATCTCTCGTCTAGTGGATTCTCTTCCATGAACATCCCAACTGACAGACGACCAGCGACTCAGCTGGCGAAGTGCACAGAGGCAGACAGGCAACGACAGACGACCAGCGACTCAGCTGGCGAAGTGCACAGAGGCAGACAGGCAACCGACAGACGACCAGCGACTCAGCTGGCGAAGTGCACAGAGGCAGACAGGCGGAGTTTTGCCATCACTGTCTGTTCTCATTGAATACTGATAACAGGTGCTTGACCTACTTCCTGCATCCTCTCAATGTGTGTCTGTTCTCATGGAAGACTGATAACAGGTGCTTGACCTACTTTCTGCATCCTCTCAGTGTGTGTCGTTCTCATGGAAGATTGATAATAGGTGCTTGACCCTTTTCTGCATCCTCTCAATGTGTGTCTGTTCTCATGGAAGACTGATAACAGATACTTGACCTACTTCCTGCGTCCTCACAGTGTGTGTCTATTCTCATGGAAGAAATGATAACAGGTACTTGACCTACTTCCTGCATCCTCTCAAAACGAAAGCTTTGGAGATCGATGTTACTGTTGAATGAGATCTTCCATTGAATGGAATACCTCAGTCAAACTATTGAAAAGGTAATTATGGGTAATTGTGAGAGACCGAGCGAGCGGGAGAGAGAGAGAGAGAGAGAGAGAGAGAGAGAGAGAGAGAGAGAGAGAGAGAGAGACAGACAGACAGACAGACAGACAGACAGACAGACAGACAGACAGACAGAGAACACTGCTGATCGTAAATTAAGCAGGCTGTGTGTGTTTGTGTGTGCTGCTTGCGTGCATGTGTGCATGCGTGCGTGCGTGCGTGTGTGTGTACGTATAACGGGGTTCAAAATTGCATGACGGGGTTCGAATTGGTAGGAAGTAAAGAAAATAAAATAGTTATATCAAGTTAATACAGTAAGGATTCTGAATAAGAAGCCGCTCTTAGCAATGGTCAGATTACTAGGTTACGGTGCCATCGCTCACTGCAATGTGAGATCAGTAGGTTACAGTACCACTGCTCACTGCAATGTGAGATTAGCAGGTTACGGTGCCACCGCTCACTGCAATGTGAAATTCAGTAGGTTGCGGTGCCACCGCTCACTGCAATGTCAGATTACTAGGTTGCGGTGCCACCGCTCACTGCAATGTGAGATTAGTAGGTTACAGTACCACCGCTCACTGCAATGTGAGATTAGTAGGTTACGGTGCCACCGCGCTCACTGCAATGTGAGATCAGTAGGTGCGGTGCCACCGCTCACTGCAATGTAGCAGGAACCAGGGTGCAAACCACAATTGGGCATCAGCCTCGATCTCAGATGCTGGACCCGGCGCCGGTTGGCTGACTGATGGTATGAAATGTAGACCCATTCCTCGAGCAAGAGGAGAAAGAGGAGCAGGAACAGGGGGCATGAACATCAGAAAGAACGAGTAACAGAAAAGAAAAGAGCAAGATTAGGGGACTTGTCTCCTCTGTACTAATTTACTTTCTTTTCTCTGCACTCAATCTTTCAGTATACTTTTCCTTACTAAATCCTAACGTTACGGTACTAACTCTCTACCTTTGTCCGAATTCCTACTTAGCATTATTACCTTGTGAGGCATTATTACTGGTGCGTTGTAGCCTCAGAGAGTAATAAAAAAAAAAAGTATTGTAATCGTGCATGGGTTTACTGCCTGTCAAGGAGATTACGATTCCCTTGTCCCTTCACTCCTTCACTGTTCCTTGCACTGTCCCTCTCACTATGTATCTCTCACCATCTTCTCATCTCTCAGGTCTACCACCTCTCTGAGATTGTAGGTTACGGTGCCACCGCTCACTCCAATGTGAGATCAGTAGGTTGCGGTCTCACTGCAATGTAGCAGGAACCAGGGTCAAACCACAATTGGGCATCAGCCTCGATCTCAGATGCTGGACCCGGCGGCCGTTTGGCTGACTGATGGTATGAAATGTAGACCCCATTCCTCGAGCAAGAGGAGAAAGAGGAGCAGGAACAGGGGGGCATGAACATCTAACAGAAAAGAAAAGAGCAAGATTAGGGGACTTGTCTCCTCTGTACTAATTTACTTTCTTTTCTCTGCACTCAATCTTTCAGTATACTTTTCCTTACTAAATCCTAACGTTACGGTACTAACTCTCTCTACCTTTGTCCGAATTCCTACTTAGCATTATTACCTTGTGTGTGGCATTATTACTGGTGCGTTGTAGCCTCAGAGAGTAATAAAAAAAAAAAGTATTGTAATCGTGCATGGTTTACTGCCTGTCCTGGAGGAGATTACGATTCCCTTGTCCTTCACTCCTTCACTGTTCCTTGCACTGTCCCTCTCACTATGTATCTCTCACCATCTTCTCTCTCTCTCTCTCTCTCTCTCTCTCTCTCTCTCTCTCTCTCTCTCTCTCTCTCTCTCTCTCTCTCTCTCCCCTCTTCTCTCTTCCTCTCATCACCTCTTCTTTCTCTCTGGCCTCTGTCTTTCTTCCCTTCTATCTACCTTTCCCCTCTATCTCACCAATTTCCATTCTCTCTCTCCATTCCTCGCTCACCCTCTCTCTCGTCTTCCTTCCTTTCTCTCAACCCTCCTGCCCCTCTGCTCTTTCCTTCTCCTCCGTCTACTGCTCTCTCCTCTCGTCTCTCACTCCGTCAACCATGCTTATCACTCAGTCACTCAGCTTCCCCCCTCCCCCCCCCCCCCCCCCTTCTCTCCCTCTCCCCCCCCCCCACCCCACCTCACCCTACCCTCTAAAACATATGACGTGTGGCACAGGCTGTCTCTGAGCATACCCCGGTTCCGCGCCCGCTCATAGTTGGGGGAGATGCGCGGGTAATCCTTTTCCTCCGGACAGGCATGCATAATGTATATGAAGGGATGCGAGCTTGCGGTGGCTTGTATTTGAAGCCGGCCAAACTCCGCAATAAAAGTGCTGATTTCAACTTTTATCCCCTATGAATTATTTTCTTAATCAGATCACGGCATGGCCACCATAGGACTTACTTCCATCACCCCAGCAGCCCCCTTCCTCTTTTCGCTGTTTTTCGATGCAATAGTCACAGCCATCAAGCTTGATGCTGTGCCTTGACCGGCAAAGAAAAAGCAAACACTTGAACACATTTTTGATAAAGCTCTCTTCAGCAACAGGCACAACGTTCAGCTCGATTGGACTGTTATGGGATACATGACTGAAGAATTGTTCCAGAATGTCTTTCCTCTCTTGTTTTCTACCCTTTGACTGGTTGTTTGGATATCTCCAGCAATCTCCATTTGATACCAAACATGAACTGGCAAAATCAGCCGGAGTCCACTGGACGAGTTCTATGCAAGGGAAGAAAGCTGACTGCGACAGGCAATACAAACGACGGTTTCTTTTTGTTGTTGTTGTTTTTTGTTTTATTTAAAGAAAATGTAGATAGTCCCGACACGAAACTTCCGAAGTATTTAGTTTTTCCGTTTCTAACGCAATCTCTCTTTTCCATTCATTGTCTTTCTACCTTCTCACCCCAACTGTTTCTCTCTCTCTCTCTCTCTCTCTCTCTCTCTCTCTCTCTCTCTCTCTCTCTCTCTCTCATCTCATATACACTGAACTCCAAAAACTGCCCATTCTATAATTAAATTGAGGACGAAAAATATATTTGATTGTCCATCCTATAAAGATTTAAGAGATAAATACATGTTGCTTCATACTAGAAATGTTCATCAAGTGTCATAGCTTCTTTTACTGCAAAATGAAAAGAGAATTGTAATTCGCTCTGTAGCTATCTTCATTTTTAAAGCACTAAAACGGAGAGAGGATCTGTTATCAGTTAACACACCAGTGCCAGAGTAATTTCAGAAAGAACATTTTGTTATGCAAATATTTTCTTTCATAAATTTTCAGTATACGCACCGAGCGCGTGCGTGTTCTACTTTTGTTCTTGACCTCATTGCAGATAGATCGGCAGCCTTTGCAATTAAACTATTTGAGGTTGAGTTTTTGTGTGCGTGCGCACACACAAGCACACACACACACACACACATATATATATATATATATATATATATATATATATATATATAATGCTGAACAATTAAGAAGTGGGGGAAACAAGTGCAGGTTAACAATTCTTCCATCATTATAGTAATGACTTTGCAAACATTTGAAATTGAGAGGAAAAAAAAAAAATGAAGATGAAGTAAATGGGAAAAATGTATATCATAAATAGGAAAACCCTTGACTAGCTGCATGAGGAAACTATCGCAATCCCTCTCGAAGGCAGAACTATATGTACCGCCTGCTCCGAGGCCTTTCGTCCGCTGG
>JADBJO010010658.1:15000-22500 GCA_016801955.1 Conus betulinus | reverse complement strand
GGCAGTGTGGATAATGCTGTAGGCGCTGTCTGCTGGCAGTGTGGATAATGCTGTAGACGCTGATTGCTGTCAGTGTGGATAATGCTGTAGGCGCTGATTGCTGGCAGTATGGATAATGCTGTAGGCGCTGATAGCTGGCAGTGTAGATAATGCTGTAGGCGCTGACTTTCTGCTGGCAGTGTAGATAATGCTGTAGGCGCTGACTGTCTGCTGGCAGTGTAGATAATACTGTAGGCGCTGATAGCTGGCAGTGTAGATAATGCTGTAGGCGCTGATTGCTGGCAGTGTAGATAATGCTCTAGGCGCTGACTGTTTGCTGGCAGTGTAGATAATGCTGTAGACGCTGATTGTTGTCAGTGTGGATAATGCTGTAGGCGCTGATTGCTGGCAGTGTAGATAATGCTGTAGGCGCTGGTCGGTGATTTGCTGTTAAAACCTATATAGACACCAATCAGTGACTTAACATTTAACGTGAACAAACGTGCAGAAGCATTAAGTCAATACATCACAATTTCCTTGCATTTTTTGCTAGGTATACATGTAACCCTCACCCACTCGTTGAAGGACACGCCCTCGTTACTGACTGGTTTTCACTTTGTGTTTTCACACTGTCAGCAATGTCGAGTATTTGGGGAATCTTGTTTTAGGTCTCAGTGCACAGAAACCAAGCTGTAAAAATGATTAAAAGTAAATCATGAGTAGTGAACCCAGTGGCTAGCAGAGGACGTGGAGAAGAGTGGAAGCCATGCAGAAGTGACACAACGAGTGACACTGATCGTGACTCTTCTCTTAAACCATCTGACAAAACCAGCGCTTCAGGTGAACGTCGGCTTTGTAAATCCGACAACATGAAAATACCAATACGATGCGAAAAGGAACATGTTAAAATGCATACTTCTCTCCCTCTAGTCATGACAGATTGCCTCCCTTGTCTGTCTCTAGTCGCCAAGGATCCACTTCTATTCACCTTCCAGTCGTCGTGAAAAAAAAAATCACTTCCTGTCGTCCTACAGTGGCATGGATGATCGATCTCCTTTGTAATCAATCTCTAGTTGTCGTGAAGGATCCCCTTTGTTATCATCCTCTAGTTTTTGTGAAGGATCCCCTTTGTTATTATCCTCTACTTGTCGTGAGGATCCCCTTTGTTATCATTCTCTAGTTGTCGTGAAGGTTCCCCTTTGTTATCATCCTCTAGTTGTCATTAAGGATCCTCTTTGTTATGATCCTTCAGTTGTCGTGGAGGATCCTTTTTTGTCCCATCTTCTGTGCCACCTCAGCGGCGTTGTACCCACGCCGCTCATTCCGAACCCCTTTACACAGCCATAGCCCAGCCCGCCACAGCCTCGGCACCAGCAATCCGCAGGAAGCGGTCAATGTCAAGTCGTCAAGAGGCAACCCCACGGAGGAGACACTGCACTGCTGCCGAGTCACTTCGGTGGTGTTCAGTAGCGTCTGTTTTTGCTCCAACATACACAGGACACCACCTACTATGCCCCCTACTGACGACAATAATTGCTTAGTCGCGGAGCTAGCCTGAGTAGCTCTCCCTCTCACGACAGCTCCCAGGAAGTTGCCGATACCGGTGACCCCGACGGAATCAAACCGAGGCAACCTACGTGGAGAGGACATTGAAACTGAGGTCACCATGAAACAGGGCATGAAAGGCCACAGAACTTGAGACTTTTTATGCTGATCGATGATATCAGTTCAGTGGTTTATTTAACGTCTTTTCATCGCCAGATGATATTAGACACTTTTATCAAAAAAAAAAAAAAAACCTCCACACTTAACTTATCATCCACGTTAGTACTTTCAAGCCTACATCTGATGTATGCATACTGACATGAGTGAAATACCCTAGCGGTACACCAAATTATTGATCTTTATAAAAAAAAAAAATTGCAACCTGTGACTGCGAAATAACCATAGCAATTTCAGCAACATATGAACCATATAAGACAGTATTGACACTATCATAGTTATTCATCTGAATACCTTTCCTCTAAAAGAGGGGCTCAACACTGAGCATTCAAACAAAAGATGATGTACAGAAATCTTTTCTCTGCATACACAAAAAATACCACGAGAATATTTAGTGTTCCAAGTATTCAGCCTTAACTTATGAATTAATCTAACAATATGCCTTGGGCACGACGGTAAAGTAGCCTTTTTTTTTTTTTACTAGAATTCTACTTACGCATACATTTTTACATAATTTGGATTAATTCACAAGAGGATAGATCTAAGATATTGTTTAGTAAATTTTTCGAGTTTCCGTTTGCTCCTTCTTTTGCAAGACTGTCTGCTATTTCATTCTATTTTATACCACAGTGAGATGGGACCCAACAAAAATCAGTTCTTATGCCTAGTGTTATGAAACAATGCGGTAAATGTTTTATTTCAAAAAACAAATCTTTTCTAGCTTTGCAGTCCCAACGCTTTAGTGACTGTAAAAACAGATTTGGAATCAACATAAAGTAAAATTTGATAGAAAGCAATTGATGTATCGTATATGTAAGTCAAAGCCATCAGTATTGCATATAATTCTGAGGTAAAGAATTCTGATCGATGATAATGAGGATGATGGAGATGGTGGTACAGATTTCCATTCCGACCTCAGACTGCATGACAGGGCTGTACTCTACACTTCCTTTCATAATATATCCCGGCGTCAATCAGGCCCGAGAGAAATAGACACCTGCAGTGTTGGCCAGGGTATTTGAGCGACACCCTCAGAGACGCATCCATTAAGTGGATGAAACTCGACTGCGTGGTCCCAGTCTTCCCAACTGAGCCCGTGGCAAACTCATCTCTGGGTAGAAGCTGGTCGGGGCAGAAAATCCCACATGGCTTTAATGGGAATCGAACCCACGACCTCCCAGCCGGGAGTCCGAGATGCTAGCCACTAAGCCACGATGGCTGGTTGGAGGATTCTCTTTGTTTATCTCCTCTAGTTGTCATGGAGATTCCCTTTGTTATCATCCCCTAGTTCTATGGAGGATCCACTTTGTAATCACATCTAGCTGTCATGGGGGATCCCCTTTGTTATCATCCTGCAGTTGTGAGGATCGCCTTTGTTATCATCTCTAGTTGTCATGGAGATACTCTTTGTAATAATTATCCTCTGGTTGTCGTTGATGATCCTCTTTGTTTCGTCTAGTTGTTGTGGAAGGATTCCCTTTGCTATAATTTTCTAGTAATCGTGGAAGGATCCCCTTTGTTAGCATCTTCTAGTTTGTCGTGAAAGGATTCCCTTTGTGGTCATCTTTCTAGTTCTCGTGGAAGAATTCCCTTTGTTACCATCTTCTAGATGCCGTGGAAGGATTCCTTTTGGTTTCATCCTCAAGTTGTTGTGGAGGGATTCCCTTTGTTATCATCCACTAGTTGTCGTGGAAGGATTCCCTTTGTATTCATCCTCAAGTTGTCGTGGAAGGATTTCCTTTGTTATCATCCTCTAGCTGTTAAGGAGGATACCCTGCGTGTCGTCTAGTCGTAAAAATATTGCATTATTGTCGTCTCTTGTCTGAAAAGCTACACTCCTTGTCGCCCTACAGATCCCTTCTTGATATCCTCTCGTTAATCCGAAGGACCCCTGCTGATCGTCCTCTGGCTGTGAAGGAATCTATTGTTCCCCTTTTTGTCGCCAGCTTTTTTGTCATGGGCCCCTCATGTCTTTTCTCATTGTATGTAGGACCCCCCCCCCCCCCCCCCCGCCCCACCCCCCTCCCCCACCCCCCCCCCCCCCCCCCCCCCCCCCCCCCCCTTCGAAGTCTCCTCAGATTGTCATGAAGGATCCTCCTCATGTCTTTCTAATTGTCACGAAGGACCCCCCCCCCCCCCCCCCCCCCCCCCACGCCCCCTCTTCTCCACTAATTGTCATGAAGGATCCCTTCTCATGTCTCTTCCAATTGTAATGAAAGATCCTCCTCTTGTCTCCTCTAACTGTCAAGAAGGACCCCCTCATGTCTCTCCAAACTGTCATGAGGGATCCCTTTCATGTCTCCTCTAATTGCCATGAAGGATCCCTTTCATGTCTCCTCTAACTGTCAAGAAGGACCCCCCTCATGTCTCTCCAAAACTGTCGTGAAGGATCCCTTTCATGTCTCCTCTAATTGCCATGAAGGATCCCTTTCATGTCTCCTCTAACGTCAAGAAGGACCCCCCTCATGCCTCTCCAAACTGTCATGAGGGATCCCCCTCATGTCTCCTCAAACTGTCATGAAGGATCCCTTTCATGTCTCCTCTAATTGTCAAGAAGGATCCCCTCATGTCTCTTCTAATTGTCATGTAGGATCCCTTTCATGTTTCCTCAAACTGTCATCAAGGATCTGTTTCATATCGCCTCAAACTGTCATGAAGGATCCCTTTCATGTCTCTTCAAGCTGTCGTGAAGGATCCCTTTCATGTCTCTTCAAGCTGTCGTGAAGGATCCCTTTCATTTTTCCTCTAATTGTTATGAAGGATCCCCTTCGTGTCTCCTCTAATTGTCATGAAGGATCCCTTTCATGTCTCCTCAACTATCATGAAGGATCCCTTTCATGTCTCTTCAAACTGTCGTGAAGGATCCCTTTCATGTCTCCTCCAATTGTCATGAAGGATCCCTTTCATGTCTCCTCAAACTGTCATGAAGGATCCCTTTCATGTCTCTTCAAGCTGTCGTGAAGAATCCCTTTCATGTCTCTTCAAGCTGTCGTGAAGGATCCCTTTCATTTTTCCTCTAATTGTTATGAAGGATCCCCTTCGTGTCTCCTCTAATTGTCATGAAGGATCCCTTTCATGTCTCCTCCAATTGTCATGAAGGATCCCTTTCATGTCTCCTCAAACTATCATGAAGGATCCCTTTCATGTCTCTTCAAACTGTCGTGAAGGATCCCTTTCATGTCTCCTCCAATTGTCATGAAGGATCCCTTTCATGTCTCCTCAAACTGTCATGAAGGATCCCTTTCATGTCTCTTCAAACTGTCTTGAAGGATCCCTTTCATGTCTCTTCAAACTGTCGTGAAGGATCCGTTCATTTCTCCTCTAATTGTTATGAAGGATCCCCTTCGTGTCTCCTCTAATTGTCACGAAAGATCCCTTTCATGTCTCCTCTAATTGTAATGAAGGATCCTTTCATGTCTCCTCAAACTGTCATGAAGGATCCCTTTCAAGTCCCCTCTAATTGTCATGAAGGATCCCTTTCGTAAAGAAGTGGTAAAGAAAATCAAATCTGAGTTTGAATGCCTCAGCATTTATGCTATGATTTGGTCCGGCTTGCACTCTTTCTGATGTTAAATGATTAATGTCAGAACGACTTCTTCTCTAGATAAAGAACTGTTAATTAAATAACGGCTCTAGTTCCTTCTCTTTTGAGAGAGAGAGAGAGAGAGAGAGAGAGAGAGAGAGAGAGAGAGAGAGAGAGAGAGAGAGACAGACAGACAGACAGACAGACAGACAGACAGACAGAGAGAGAGACAGACAGACAGACAGACAGACAAGACAGACAGACAGAGACAGAGACAGAGAGAGACTATTTCACGTTGTTAAAAATAGTTGTAATATTTGTTTTTCGATTTCTCTTTCCGCATGGGTTTGGTTTTGACATATGTACTATTTGGCTAACTTAACTCATTTCTATCAATGCACCCTCTGAGGGTGCACCACTTAAAATGCTGGGAAAAGCATAACGCGGGGAAGTAACACGGATTTTTGTGCACAGATTATTATTGTCATTGTCTTTGTTATTGTTATTGCTCTTATCTTTATTGTCTTTATCGTTATAATTATAATTATCATTACTATTATTATTATTATTATTATTATTATTATTATTATTTATCGTCGTTACCATTATTATTATTGGGTTTTTTTCATTATTATTATCAGCGTTGTTATTGTTATAAAGGTTTTTGTCATTATTGTTATTGTTGTTGCTGTTCTGATTATCATAAGTAGTAGTAGTAGTAGTAGTAGTAGTAGTAGTAGTAGTGGTGGTGGTGGTGGTGGTGGTATCATCATCATTATCGTTATCATTATCACTATTACTGCTGTTTGTACTAGTAGCAGTAGTAACGTTATCATGTGTACTAGTATTGGTATAAGCATTGGCGTTTAACCATCATTATCACTATCGTTATCATTACCATCATTATTACTATTATTTGTTCACCACGCTCTCACACACCCATTAATCCTTCCATCCATTGCCAGAGACCCACTTGTGTGCTGTAAAAGGGTGTATATACTATGGGGAAAAATAATACCCAGTTGAATGATTTCTGGAAAACGTAGGTTTTCAGCTGTAAAATTAGCCAATATTATCTTGCATGGCGCTGTTCTAATTTGGGCTGGAGCTGGGAAATCTGTTCTGTTAGAAACGCACAGTGCTGGTTAAGAAATGGTGGTAAACTGACATGTTTTGATGTTGCATTAGTAGACTATGCATGGCGCGTCAAGAATGACACACAACAAACACTAGCTACTCTATCCTGCAGTTAATAGTATTTGGTCAACATACATACCTACACTTCTGAGTAATGTCATTGCTACCGTGCTCTGCAATCCACTGACTGACCCCTAACGAAGTGACAGCAAGCATCTTTTTTTTTTTTTTTTTTTTTTGGTCAGACAAATGATGACACAGCAATTGAAACAATGCGTTGTCTGCCGACCTTCCTTCAAATCAGATCAAACACAAGCTTGAACAGATGAAGGCATATTTCAGAGCACTCGAAAATCCTCAAAACTAACTACACGTGTCAGTCAAGGAAACAAAAGTAACTCGTGTAAGCCGTGGAAAATCATGGATGAGACAGGCATAAGACAATATACAGCTTGTATGCCAGTTATCAGAACTGAAAGAAACTAGGGAATGGCGAAAAAAAAAAGAATCCAGACCTCTTCAAACACCTCTGCCAAACTTCCGTCACTCCAGAGCTTGGACGATAATGCCATGAATGGGCAGAGGGCAAAACCCAGTGCAGAAGTTTAGATGCAGATTGTAAAACTTGGCGTAAAGAAGATATCATTATATACACTGACAGTTCGATCATCATAGCCAAGTAGGGCTGTGGATACACAGTCAAGCAAAGTGGCCAAATAATCCAGGAAGATCATGGTGAATGCAGCGTAACAACTTCAAGTCTAACAATGGAAACAAAAGCAGTGACATAAGCTCACAAGAAGCAGTGAAATAAGCTCACTGGTTCTCCATTCACTGACCAGCTTAGAACTCAACAAGTAATACTGACTGACTCCACGATCCTGCTTTAAAAGTTGAAAGTGAAATCGAAAGCCCTCTTTTTGGCATGAACTAATGTACAAACTTTTATTGGAAAGACTCATATGGATATACTGCACAGGACATGCAGATGGTAAATGAGAGAGCCATCACACTGGCAGGCAATGCGATAATAAGAACTGGATTATAGCTCGGCCGATCTGATGTGATGATGAGAAACCTAAAGAATCACCTCAACAACTAAGATCAAAGCCACTATACCACAGACCGTCTTGCTGTGC
>JADBJO010010658.1:0-12500 GCA_016801955.1 Conus betulinus | reverse complement strand
CCACCAGTCTCTAACAGTCATAAAAGGGGCTCCATCAGTCTCTACAGTCATAAAAGGGGCTCCACCGGTCTCTAACAGTCATAAAGGGGGCTCCATCAGTCTCTAACAGTCATAAAGGGGGCTCCATCAGTCTCCAACAGTCATAAAAGGGCTCTCACCAGTCTCTAACAGTCATAAAAGGGGCTCCATCCGTCCCTAACAGTCATAAAAGGGGCTCCACCAGTCTCTAACAGTCATAAAAGGGGCTCCATCAGTCTCTAACAGTCATAAAAAGGGGGCTCCACCAGTCTCAAACAGTCATTAAAAAGGGGCTCCATCAGTCTCTCTAATAGTCATACAAAGGGGCTCCATCAGTCTCTAACAGTCATAAAAGGGGCTTCGTCAGTCTAACAGTCATTAAAAGGGGGCTCCACCAGTCTCTAACAGTCATTAAAAAGGGGCTCCATCAGTCTCTAATAGTCATACAAAGGGGCTCCATCAGTCTCTAACAGTCATAAAAGGGGCTTCGTCAGTCTCTAACAGTCATAAAAGGGGGCTCCGTCAGTCTCTAACAGTCATTAAAAAGGGCTCCACCAGTCTCTAACAGTCACAAAAGGGGCTCCATCAGTCTCTAATAGTCATAAAAAGGGCTCCACCAGTCTCTAACAGTCATAAAAGGGGCTCCATCAGTCTCTAATAGTCATAAAAGGGGCTCCATCAGTCTCTAACAGTCATAAAAGGGGCTTCGTCAGTCTCTAACAGTCATAAAAGGGACTCAAACCAAAAGGCCCACATCGTGCGGCCTGTATACGGAACATTTGAACAGACACATCGGAAACAACCGGTTTGTATGAATAAAATAAAAACCTCCATGGTTCTAGTCGCAAGGTGAGGCGACCGCAGGCGGAAATCTACACAAATTCTAAATGTCGCTGATAGGAACCGCCCAGAAGACGCAGACAAACGAATCGCAACGCCCGTCTCGCGCTGAAGTGAATGAAGATAAGTCATTGCTCGTTCATTTTCCTTGTCTTGAGTGTTTTGTATCTTGCCTGAAGAAGACCTAAGAGGTCGAATCGCGTCGTTTTTTGTCTTGTGATTCGTTTTTCTGCTGTGTTCCATGCTCTAGCGCATATTCTCAGTTCTAGTGCAGACTGCTCAGTACAAGGCAAGAGCTCTGGCTGGAAACCGAGGCTATGTGAATGGCCTATCGATCAAACACAACGATGGCACTGGCACTGATATCTGTCTGGTGATGCATGAAACGCACATGGCTGAATATGGATGCAACAGGTCAGTTTATGATCAATTTTGAGTGCTGGTTGGCTTGTTGGATGGGGGGAGGCTCAAAACAGAGAATTGCTAAACATTGCCCACTTATTAAAAACACACCGACCAATACACTGATAAAACCAGGGATGCAGAAAAACCAAATGGGAGATAACAGACCAGTTCATACTGAATACATGAACTTTGCGAGAGATCCAAAAACTAGTGATGTAGTATATCAGGCCCGTTCTTTTGAACACACTGACAGATTTACCGAGACGAATACAAAATACATGGATGCATCCATGGCTCTGTGGTCTATGGCTGACATCGTGCCATGTTCACTTATGCTGCACATTGCTCTGTAAATGGTCAGAGGTCAGGCAGGCAGCACTATATGTATCAAACATACCAAAGGACACACCAAGAAAATGACTTGGATACAGGAAACACGCAGGGCTGTTTATGTGGATGTCAGGAACCAGTTCATGATCAGTTTGGGGGGCCAGAATAGCTCAGTGGTACAGCGCCCGGACTCGTCATCTTGGTGATCCTGCAGTTGCGGGTTCGAATCTCCACTGAGCCGATTCAGTACAGGGGCATTTTTCCCTCGGAGTTAACATTAATTCTGACTCCATTTCGAATGAGACTATAAACCGAGGTTCCGTGTGTAAACCACACACATGACATATTCACACACGTAAAATCCTATCACCAACTTTCGAAGGGAAGGCCAGTTTCGTTTGGCCGTTGTATATAGATGGCATGTTACACATAGCATGCACCCTGCGTGAGAAATGGAAAGAATGAAAGAAGTAAGAAAATGGTATGAACTATGTTGAACGATATTGACTGGATGACACGGAAAAAGACTGGATGAAACCCCCGCAAGCAGCTCTTCAGTCGGCACTACCCAGGTAGGCAGCCCATTGTGTAAGCGAGTGTGGATTGTAAAGCGCTTAAGTGAAAGCTCGGTCTCTGGACGAGGATAGGCGGTATATAAGTATTCACAATAATCAAAATAGTAATAATAATAATAGTAATAATAATAATGATTATTATTATAATTATAATAATAATAATTATTATATTATATTTGTAATAATAATAGTAATAATAATGATAATAATGATAATAATAATAATAATAATAATAATGAGTAGCCTACTGAAATAGGAAAACGAGAAGCACGGAACTGGTGCATTTGACCTAACAATGGACTACATCTTTGAAACACACTAACAAAAACACTTTCATGCAAATAGCATAAATTGTTGTTCCTTACATGTCTCAAACCAGGTCATACCCAGTAGAAGAGGTAGAACATGGAATTGCACTGTGTGAACTATTCACCAAAGACAACAATCCTAGGCACTGATAACAATCAGACTGGTCATTACAGACATAAGGTATAGCTTATTCATTGGACACATCAACGAATATACTGATAAAAAGTTTTAGTCGCAAACATCATGCACGGTTGTTTCATGCATGTCCCAGTCCTTCTCATGAGAGCAGACGAACTGTTTGTTCTAGAATTACCTTCCCCTTACCTCCCTTGATTGATGAATCAGGACTCCTGATTATTTGCTAAGAAATCATTAAATTATGAACGCCACAGAATAAATAAAAATCGTAATCTGTACAGCCAACACGGAATCTGCGACAGAAAGCAAACATTTCTGGCAGTCGGTTTCAGCTCGCGAGGCCTGCTTGTCTGTGGCACCGTGCTGCTGGCTTTTGCAGTCGGGTTGTCTGCTATAAAGCCCTGTTAGCTGGTACTGCATATAATGCCCTGTTAGCTGGTACTGCATATAAAGCCCTGTTAGCTGGTACTGCATATAAAGCCCTGTTAGCTGGTACTGCATATAAAACTCTGTTAGCTGGTACTGCATATAAAGCCCTGTTAGCTGGTACTGCATATAAAAGCCTGTTAGCTGGTACTGCATATAAAACTCTGTTAGCTGGTACTGCATATAAAGCCCTGTTAGCTGGTACTGCATATAAAGCTCTGTTAGCTGGTACTGCATATAAAGCCCTGTTAGCTGGTACTGCATATATAAAGCTCTGTTAGCTGGTACTGCATATAAAGCCCTGTTAGCTGGTACTGCATATAAAGCCCTGTTAGTTGGTACTGCATATAAAGCTCTGTTAGCTGGTACTGCATATAAAGCCCTGTTAGCTGGTACTATATATAAAGCTCTGTTAGCTCGTATTGCATATAAAGCTGTCTTAGCTGGTACTGCATATAAAGCCATGTTAGCTGGTACTGCATATAAAGCCCTGTTAGCTGGTACTGCATATAAAGCCCTGTTATCTGGTACTGCTTATAAAGCCCTGTTAGCTGGTACTGCATCTAAAACTCTGTTAGCTGGTACTGCTTATAAAGCCCTGTTAGCTGGTACTGCATATAAAGCCCTGTTAGCTGGTACTGCATATAAAGCCCTGTTAGCTGGTACTGCATATAAAGCCCTGTTAGCTGGTACTGCTTATAAAAAGCCTGTTAGCTGGTACTGCATATAAAACTCTGTTAGCTGGTACTGCGTAAAAGCCCTGTTAGCTGGTACTGCTTATAAAGCCCTGTTAGCTGGTACTGCGTATAAAAGCCTGTTAGCTGGTACTGCTTATAAAGCCCTGTTATCTGGTGCTGCACATAAAGCCCTGTTAGCTGGTACTGCATATAAAGTTCTGTTAGCTGGTAGTGTTGGGCACCTGGGGGTTTCTGAAAGTGAATGAAAGGGAAGAAACTCCACTCCGTTCCCTCTGCGTTTTCCTTGACAGGCTATGGTCCCTTGGTTCCTGTACCTACCATCATCTGTCTGTCACCGCATATGCTCCGCATTCACTTGACACCATTCCACACCTTCACAAATGACGCTACGAGCAGGACTGAAGACAGGAGTGGCCAAAGAAGAGGACTTCGCCTCAAAAGAAGACCTCAGTCAAGAAGGAAAGAATACCACCTCATGCAGAAGAGAAGAACAAGCAGAAGAAAAGAACAGCCGAATGGGGAACGGCAACTGAGCGTGCTGCACAGCTAGGTGATCAAGGAGGCTATCGCCTTCCCACACCCAGACAAAAAGGAAGCCAGAACAACATACGGACCACACAGGAGGCCATGTCATCCACTTCACCGTCAAAGCCCAGCCTGGACCTGTACCATCTTGCCAGACATGGACACTCCTCTGAGACACAGAAGACCATACCCCTCCATTTCTCCTGGATGACAGGCAATCCGGAACCAGATGATGCTGAAAGCCTATCTTTGCCGCTCTCCACCAGCCAGACAGACAAGCCTGCAGCCAGTCTCCACCAGTCAGACAGAGAAGCCTGCAGCCAGTCTCCACCAGCCAGACACAGCAGCCAGTCTCCACCAGCCAGACACACAAGCCTGCAGCCAGTCTCCACCAGTCAGACAGACAAACCTGTAGCCAGTCTCCACCAGCCAGACACAGCACCCTGCAGCTAGTCGCCAGTTCCAGAACCGGAGCCCCTTGCTGACCCACCAGAGCCGGGACAGAGCAGAATGGTCGCCCACCACGTTTGCACAATGAATGGCTGAGACATTTGTGGTCGTGACTGTGTTCTAGATCCCCGTTTTACTTACGTCCGGTTGTTGTGTTCTTTGTCACTGATAGCTGATTTCCCGAGACTATTTAGTTGCGCTCGAGACTTCCTCAGACTGTTCCGTTGATGTGCTTCCATCAAAGACTGGTAGATTGTTGGCCGATGTTCGAAATTATGCAAGGGTATTCTATTTTTGGTAAAAATGTTCTATAATGACTGCAATGTTTGTTACAAACTTGGTGAATAGAAAACAGTTCCACGTTCAATCTTCTTCGAATCAATTTGGTGATTTTTCATCCGGGTCCGGCTGATTAGTGTGATCAAATTACGAGTCCTCTCCAGTCATGGAGATTTATAACTGCAGACGTCAAGCGAGATTTGGGGGAATTTTCCTTCACATAACAAATCCTCTGTAGTCACAGATGACTGACTGTAGAGTTTAGAGAAGGCAGATTTGCTGAGCCCCACCCTGCGTGTTTGCCGCAGACTAGGCGCAAACATGGCTGTCCACTCTGTAGTTTTGTTATATATCTTAAACTTTTGCCTCTGGGAATAACTGTGTGCGCGTATGTGTGAATGTGTGAACGTGTTTATGAACATTAACAGTTTGATTATCACTTTTCAGTTTGTACGTTTTTTTTTTTAAATTTTAGAAGAAAGAAAATGTTGCTGTTTTGCGTGGGTCTATTTTTCAATGGAATTAGAATTTGAAGTTCGTGTGAATCCCGGTCTCAGAATCACCTCCATTTCTCCGTAATTAAATTCAGCTTTTGTCACAATATTCCTTTATTCACCCAAAATTCGCGTAGTTCTCTTCCTGTCTCTTTAAAGGGTTTTTTTTTTTTTAAATTTTAATGAAAACAATTATTTCTCAACCGCATTTTGCCCTTCCAAGGTGAAACGGGAAACAACGGGGCAAGGAGTATGTTAGAGGTGAATGGTAAAGATCGCATACAAATATATCTCAAAAGGACATTAACTTAGGGGGAAACACACACACACACACACACACACACACACACACACACACACACACACTATATATATAAATATATATATATATATATGATATATATATTATATATATATATACACACACACACACTGTAAGATAATAAACAACATACTGTAAGATAATAAACTAGAGTTGCTTAAAAAAAAAGATGAAATATATATGTAGATGCTGTTAATCTATTATGTTTTACTGTTTAAAATAATGAATTTTTATATGCTGCCTTAAAGGAACCAATGCTATCCTTTTGTTTGATGTTTATTGGTAGAAAAGTTCGAAAGCACTCCCACCTGTGTAAACAGACTACTAGTTTTGAATAGATCAATTCTGGGTTTTCAGATTAGTATCTTTGGTACATCTTCACTAATTTAACGGAAATTTAGCAGTTAATGATGAAGGAGCAAAACCGTTCATAACTCTATACATTGTTATTGCTTTATTGTACTGAAGTTTATATGTTCAAGGTAGAATATTTGGATTGATATAGTCTTTTGGTGTTAACGTAGACGACTTTATAACTATTGCTTTCAGAGCTCGCTTATGGACGCTATGTAAAGGTTTCAACGTATTATCACTAGAAGAATCGAAAAGAGTTAGGGCATAATCGATAGAAGACTGACTATATGCGTGGTAAAATTGTTTACGTGCATTTAAATCTAGAATTTTTAAAAAATTTTTTAGCTAAAGATTTTTTGTGATGGACGTTTGCTTAAACAAATAAAATGAGGTGACCAAGAGAGATTGTTGTCCAAGGTGACCCCCAAAACTTTGTGAGTGCTGACTACTTCAAGCTGTTTGTCACCGATGTATATAAACCCATATGAGAAGATGAATTTTGTCTTTTTTGACGCGAAGTTATGACCTAATACTTTTTTTGTACACCAGTGCTGATAGAACAGGGAGTTTTTTACAATGGGAGCGAAAAAATGCTGTCTGTGTGTCTGTCCGTGGTCAAAATGTGTTCCACTCGCTCCAGACAAAACTTCTGGGCCGATCTTTCTGAAAATTTGTACGTATGTTCATTACGGGTCACGAACGATTCCCGATGTTTCATGTTACCAGAATAGCCATTACTAACAGCTATAACGGCCCAATACGGTGTTTCGTCTTTATAGAATATCTCAGAAAATATTTCTATTCAAGATAAACTGGGAGTAGGTTTATATGCTTTGCATCTTGTTGTTCGTTTTAAGGGACGTATGGTTGAGTTCATACCAGTTAACCAACTGATCAACATTCTCTTGTAATTTCATGGATGGTTGATTTAGGTCAGAATGGTTAGAGTGGATAGATGTATCATCTACAGAAAGTTCACATGAGCCTTTGACATTAAACGGAGATCATTAACATAGAGTAAAAAAAAAAAAAAAAAAAAAAAAAGGACCAAGGACTGGTGCTTGTGGCACACCAAATTTTTGTGGCGCTAAAGTATACTGTTTTATTGTAGAGGAAAACAGATTGTTGACGATCAGATAGAAACGATTTTATGAAAGAAAGGGCTGATTGGAAATTTGATAGATTGCCAATTTTTACGGAAGTAAATTTTTTTGGAAGTAATTTATGATCAGTAACATCAAATGCTTTTTGTGAAATTAATGAAAAGAACACCAGTGAATTTCAAATCATCTATGCTAACCACTGATCTACGAATTTTGTTAGTGCTGTGTGGCAAGAGTAGTTGACTCTTAAACCGGACTGGTTGGGATGTAGCAGGTCATGTTTTGAAATATAGGACACGAGGTATTTATTAATATGCATTTCTAGAGGCTTGGAGAGATTAGATAAAAGTTAATTGGTTTATAATTTGAAGGATCAGTTTTATCTCCAGATTTAAAAAAGTGGTATTATTTTGGCTTGTTTGAGAATGTTAAGAAAATAACTTTTAACAATACAGATTTTATATTGATCTGTTATATACAATCTGTGATATTAAACTGCATACCACAGCCGGCGAGACGGGCCAGTCTGAAACTGTCCAGGCCATTTATGTAGATGGAACTGGATACGTGTCATTGTATTTGGCTTCTTTGAGGTCTATTGCTCATATTGGAGGCATTTTCTTCTTCCATTTGGTTTGGTTGGCTCTGTACAACCTCTTGTTCAAGAGTTGGACATCAGATCACCACGCTTCATTGCTGTCAACATTCTTAAGATTGGAACACATATGCACATAGTATTTCTCTTGTGGGCAAAGCCTACACAGGCAGACAGCAGACCAAGCTCACTGAACAGCAGACAAGAAGAAGCTGGCATATGTGCTCTCAGAGAGAAGACAGTCAAGCCATCTAAACAGTTCTCTCGCATTAAATTGATAAGTTACCTGCTGTGAACGAGCGGGACTCCGACTGCAGAAAGTATATGAAATGGAGGGGATGCTGATCCTGTCTCATCTAGTTCCTGTCCAGGCAAGCACGAGCATCATGCGATTTGCGTGTTGCTGTCTTTGTCTCCTCCTCGAACACCCAAGGCCGTTGCCAGTCCCACAATGATGACAGGTGACACATTGTAATGTTTATTTTTGGCAAATTACTGCACACGTCGTGCTCAAAAGGCAGCAGGAACTCTCCACAAATGAATCAAAATAATCATCTTTTAGCAAGATAAAAATTTCAGGCCCTAATTTGTGTGCAATGCCTCACTTTCATAAAGAACGAAACAAGCAGTGTACGGATTCAAATCAGCATGTCCCCAACAGCACAAAATGAGGAGCTTAGGTGGTAAGTCATAACTTTTTGTGGGTGGTAAGTTTGCTGAAAATTTCATGGATGTTTGCTTTTGTCAACTTGTTCACCTTCTAGATAATGGAAAAGACACAGACTCTCTCTCTCTCTCTCTCTCTCTCTCTCTCTCTCTCTCTCTCTCTCTCTCTCTCTCTCTCTCTCTCATCAGTTAAAATAGAAAACTGATGAACTCTTTCATTGTCACTTTGGGACGATGTAGTCCAAAAACTGAGTACTAACTGGTCGGGGGCATGCATGAAACAGCAGCCACGCGTGTTAATACATCAAAATGGGTTTATTAGATGAGTCCATCCATGTGTTAAAACGATTAGGCTACATGTATACACCTCTGTTTTCAGTCTCTCTCATCATCATGTAGAATCATCATCGTGTACAATACGCTTCGGGATATGGACTAGGAGACCATGGATAATCTAGCCATTAACAGCACGCCCGCCGTGTCTCTAAAGAATAGGCCTAACCGCGGTGTCTGGTCTGGGCCTTTCTATCGGCATTCAGAGACACATGTGTCCCAAATTGAGAATGAACCAGTCCGAGGTATACAAGAAACAACAATGCATGTTTTATGCGCCAAAGTGTTTTTAATCAGTGTGTCCGAAGATCTGGTCGATGATTGGACTATCTACGGTGCATATGCGTTTTTGGCTTTTCTTTTTTCAATTTAAGTACCAGTCTGCAATACAGTTAGTCATGAACTAGTTCGGGCCATTTACTGAACAGCCGTGCATGTTTCAGACATCAAACTGGATCTATTAAAGTGTCCTTCAGTCTGTTTAATTAAAAGCCACATATGCTACGGTTTCTCGCTCGTACTCTTACCACTTTAGAGAGTAGTCTGCCCCCAAACTGAATACGATATGCTTTCGAGCATGTATTAAAAACTGTTGATCTTTAATGCATCGAACTCACTTTTTAGACAGTAGATCAGTCGGTATGTTAAATGAATACGACTTCCTGTCTCAATTCAGTTCAATTCAATTCAATTCAAATCAATTAATTCAGTCAACTTTATTGTCCATCTGAAATTTTTTCTTCTGCTCCACATCATTTCACAAGTATATAAGACATTACAAAAGGACAGTATAAATCGTTACATAAAAGCCTGTGTTATTATATACATTTGTATATACATCAACACACACACCCTTCCCCACCCCCCACACCCACCACATGCACACACACACACACACACACACACACACACACACACACACACACACACACACAACACACACACACACACACACACACACACGTGCGCGCATACACACATGAAATAAACATTAAGTCCATAAGACATAGAATATTACATAGATTATAAAAACAATACATAAAAACACACAAATTCACCCGCGCAAACTGAATTGTTCATGTCTGACAGACAAGGGTCATGGGGTCATGGCAGTCGATCACAGGCCCTAGAGTTTAAAATGCTAATGGCACTTGGTATAAAAGACTTCTTGAAGACATTCTTGTGTGCTCTGGGCATTCTGTAGCGTCTTCCTGATGGAAGTTTTTCAAAGTGGCAGTGGAGTGGGTGTGAGGGATCAGAGGTAATATTCACAGATTTCCTGATTACAGAAACAGTATAGACTTCTCTGAGAGCAGATTGCTTTTTCCCTATAACCTTACTTGCCTGATTGACAATTCTGGCGAGCTTTGCTCGATCTTTCTCTGAAAGATTTCCAAACCAGACAGTAATGTTGAATGACATTAGACTTTGTATTAAGCTTACATATACCTTTTCTAGTACATGTTGACTGACATTAAAACTACGTAATTTTCTCAACAGAAACAACCTTTGATTTGCTTTTTTTAAAAGATACTGTCAGTATGTTGACTAAAAGACAGCTTATGGTCAATGTGTATACCAAGATATTTGAAACAGTCAACAGTTTCTATTGTCTGTTCATTATCACAACTGGTTGAAATGAACTATTTGATGTTGAAAAGTTTAATACAAGTTCTTTGGTCTTACCACAATTAAGTTGCAAGAAGCTGAAAGTGCACCAATCCTGTAGTTCTAAGATGTGACTAAAGTATGCTTGCTCATTTATAGAGCCTTCTTTAAACAAAAGACTTACAAGAGCCATATCATCAGCATATTTAAATAGATTCAGAAGTGCACCCTGGATTTTCATTCCATTTGTGTAAATTGAAAATAACAAAGGAGATAGAACAGATCCTGGAGGAAACACCTGTGTTTAAGACAATTTCTTCTGACAAACTACCATTCATTAATATCTGGGGTCGGTTTTCAAGAAAATTTCTGACTCACTTAATAACCCCACATTTACAGAAAGATCAAGAAGTCTGTTAAGTAGAGTGTGAATTTGCATGGTGTTAAAAGCACTATAAAATCTACAAACCAATCTCTTCCATTGCTATTTACAGATCAATGTGTTCCACAATTGCGTGTGAACTGGTCTGTGGCTTCCCATTGTTTCTATTAAGCGTCAATGTGTCCGTCGTTTCTTCGATTATCTGGCCGTATACATGACATCTCTTTCTGCCCACCTCTCTTGTTCATCAGCTGGCCGGTACCAAAACTGATAATCAACATGCGCGCTGAGGCATGGGCTCCTGATCCATGGACATTTTATGCATCAAACTGATTTTCACTGGTAAGTCTGCATGTGTATTTTATGAATGGTCCACACAAGATACGCCTGCAGTTTTGGCCTTATCTGTAGCCATTTAGGGATTAAAGTATCCTAAAATCACGTGTGAAGTAATCTTTAACATGTACTTTACATTCATAGATACTTTATGCATCACTCTCATTTTTATCAGTGTGTATGTCGGTATGTTTGATTGAAATGCATATATGCTGCGTCTTCGGGCCTACCTCTCGTCATTTAGTGACCAGCCTCCGCCAGAACTGTGTAGGACATTCTCTGGGGTATAGGCTACAGAACTGTGTGCGCTTGATGCATCAAAACTGGATGTTACCATCAGTCTAAGTTGCGAAAATTATTTCGATTATCCTTTGACTATGCCTGTGACTGGACTTCCAGCCACTGTGGAGACAGCCCTGAGCGCCCTGCTGACCGACAACACTGCCAAGCTGGAAAAACTGCTGGTGAAGACGACAACAGCAATGGCGGATCCTGTCTTGAACCGAGGAACGCGGAGTTTAATATTACAGAAAGAAACGCCCAGCCAAGTGCAACGTGATCAAGAAAGAGTAAAGCAGCAACATACACTACTTGAACAGGTCGGTGCTAATAACGGACACGTGCTAATAACGGACACGCTTGTGTGGTGAATGAACTGGCCTTGTTTGACAGGGAATTGAAAATCGTGGTACACGGTGCACTATAGACGACGTTACTGAAAACATCAAGCCCGCAATTACTGACAGCGAGCCTGACACGTCGAATGTTCCAGACAGTCTTTCTGCCTCAGTACTCCGGCCAGTCCGAGTGCGACATCGTTAACCAGGAAGTCCATCACTCCATCATCGACACAGGCATTGAGCATTTCTGTAAAGTACCAATATGTCAGGACATGTTTTTTATGGTGCCAGGATGTCAGTCATGTGTTTTATAGTACCAGGATGTCAGGACATGTTGTTTATGTGCCAGGATGTCAGTTATGTTGTTTATAGTGCCAGGACGTCAGGACATGTTGTTCATAGCGCCAGAATGTCAGGCGATGCTGTTTATTGTGCCAATATCAGGTCATGTTGTTCATAGTGCTAGGATATCAGGTCATGTTGTTTATAGTGCCAGGATGTCAGTCATGTTGTTTGTAGTGCAGGATATCCGGTTATGTTGTTTATTGCGCCTGCTGTCAGGCCACGGTCACTCCCGTGATAAACATTTCCATGCTTGCATATCCAAGCTAATGCTGCCTGTCATACCCATTCATCTAGCTGCAACGAAGACACGAGGACGCAGAACAAACAAGAAAGGTGACATGCTACAGTG
>JADBJO010010657.1:40000-70880 GCA_016801955.1 Conus betulinus | reverse complement strand
GGAAAAAGCTGGAAGAATGGCTTCAACTTCTATATGCTTTTGCTGTGGTGACTTCACTTCTCCAAACATAAGCTCTCAGCACTGTCATTACACAGCACCATTCAAAATGTCAATACTTCATTCTGCTTCCACTCCCCAACCCAACAAAATTCATTCATCTACCAAGATATCTTGATTTATCTGACAATGTAATGACTGGACAGCAGTTTCAATCAAAATCGATAGTGACTATACACATTGGTGTTGCCTACACCATATAATGTACGTCTCCCATTGCTTGGACATCGAACTGTCAATTTCTTGACCCAAATCATAACTTTGATGAAAAAGAAAAATGCATCGCTGCAACTTCATTCGAACAGCAGTGCTAAAATTTCTCCTGTTCATACACACAAGCGGAATTTGGTCCTAACACTTAAAAAAAAACTGTTCAACAGAAAACATCCAGCTGATTGACACAGATCAAACTGGGCACACTGTCACCAGTAAGAAGATTCAAAACAAGCATCGAAATAGAATTACTTAACTTTTTCTCATTTTCAGCGCTCCACTTCATTTTCACTTTCAATGAGGTTGCATGAAACATTGATTACATTGCTAAAGACTCATCACAACTGATGCGGCCTGGGTTACAAGACTTGCACACAACTTTCCGGGTTTTCACAAAACACCGAGTTCGAACTGTGTGTGCGGTGACATTCCCTCAAGCTGTAACACTGACAGCGATTGGTTGATCACATTTCTTTCGTTTTTCTTGATGATGTCATGTGCCAAGCGGGTCTCTCGCTGGGTTAATTCTCGAAAGTTTGAACTTTTTTTTTTTCTAAATGCCTTTTACCCAACATTTTTTTTAAAACATCAAATTAGCTGCAGTGAAACTAACTTGAACTGTAGCCTCGCCTTTTGTGTAGATACTTATCGACCCACAGTAGTCAAAGGAGAATCAATTAGTAGTATTTTTCTGTGAGGCAACAAACAGTCTGCCAACAGTCTTTTCTTTTTTCTTTTCTTTCTGCGTACACAGGCTGATACTCCTGCGGACATTGCCTGTATAGACAGGCAGTGGAGTTTTTCTGTGTATGACCATTTTTTTATCCCACCATTAAGGCAGCCATACACCATCTTCGGGGAAGGTGCATGCTATGCGTAACGTGTCATCCATACCAACCGCCAAACTGGCCTTCTCTTCCGAAAGTTGATGATGGGATCTGATGTGTGTGCAAGATGTTGTGCGTGTGTGCCTGCCTGAAGACGGTCTTCACCCCCCCTAGCGTCGAGGATGGTCTTCACCGTGTCCTTGAGGTCGTCTTTGGTCCAACCAAAGCTTGACGTGACAGCTCAACTGGCCACTGCACCAGCTTATTCTCCTCATTATCTGACGGCACAGTTTTGGGGGCAGGTTGCATGGGTCTTCTGCCGCTCACCTTGTCCCCAAGAGTGGCGTAGGGGATCCCAAAAGCTTTGGAAGCGCCATTCAGGGACATCTGCTTCAGTTTCACCAGCTCCACCGCTCTCTCCACTTGCTCCTGCGCGTAGCATTGGTTGGATGCCATTTTCGGCGAAGACTGTTGAAAAGGGACAGAGCAAGAACAAAATTCAATTACAAATGTTAACGTGAAAGACAAACAAAGCAAGAGCTCATGTAAACACACATGCATTAAACAGACACGCATTCACACATACAGAAAAGAAGTTTGTGTCTTTTTTTTTTTTTTAACATAGTAGCCTTTCCTGTCCATTTTCTGCTTTAATTGTTGAAAAAAAATGCTTGTAACATCTGGTTTATGCTATTCACAGTCACATTAACTTGCACTGAAAATGAAGATAGACCTAGATCTAGATCTTGCAGAAAGAGAGAGAGAAAAAAAAAGTAAGTGTGCTAACCCGACAAAGATTTTCTGACGTCAGGTGATGTGCTACCCTCCAAATGCGGGTTGGCGCGCCAAACGCTATGACGGTTTTTTGGCAGATGTACGCGCTACGCCCCCCCCATCGCTCAATTCATTGAGACTAAGCATGTTTCTCATCAACCACACACGATACTCACGCCTTGTAACTATGAAATCGTTCACATGCCATGTCAGTTTTCTATCACAATAGGTGGTAGTGACTATCACTCACAGTCATGTGTGTTTTATCAAAACAGTTAGCGATAAGGGATAAAACACAACTTACCTCAGTACTGTAGTAGACATGCTGCTTCACTCTTCCCAGTTTGCACAGACAACACCTGGGTCTTGGCAGAAAACCTTGAACTTTTTTTTGCGCAATTTCTGCTGTCCGCTCCTGTGCTCACTGAACTTAGTGCACAGACTCTCCACCACTCTATGCTTCAGAACACAAAAGGACTAAAGACACAAATGTTCTTTACAACTGGACTAATATGTAATCACCCATCTTGACAGTACTCTTGTTTGTTCAAACCATCATGTTTTGGAGACACAGAAATTCTACACAGCACAACCGTTACTGTTGTAACCTACCTTGACAGTATTCTTGTTGTTCAAACCATCAAGTTCTGAAGACATACAAATTCTAGGTTGCACAACTGTTACTGTTGTAACTTACCTTGTCAGTGTTCTTGCTGTTCAAACCATCAAGTTCTGCAGACATAGAAATTCTAGACTGCACAACTGTTACTGTTGTAACTTACCCTGTCAGTGTTCTTGCTGTTCAAACCATCACGTTCTGAAGACACAGAAATTCTACACAGCACAACTGTCACTGTAGTGACCCAGCTTGTCAGTATTCTTGTTGTCCAAACCATCAAATACAGAAAACATTCAAATTCTGCACAACAGGACTGTTACCGTTATGATCCCCCTTGTCTGTATTCCTGCTGTCCAAACCACCAAATGCTGAAAACACAGAAATTCTCTACAGCGGGAGTGTTCCTGTGGTTGCTCGCCCTGTCCGCTTTCTTGCTGTACAAAGCATCCAAGGCTGAAAACACAGAAATTCTACACAGCAGAACTGTCACTGTTATGACCCACCGTGTCTGTATTCTTGTTGTCCAGACCATAAAGCCCTGAAGACACAGACCTTCTACACAGCAGGACCGTTACTGTAGTCACTCACCTCGTCAGTATTCTTGTTGTCTCAACCATCCAGCACTGAGGATACAGGCAAGTCTGTCCCCTCGGAGAAAGGCACAGTCTCACCATACCACGTCGCCAGGTGGAGTTCCAGACTACTGATCAGCACAAAAGGCAGCAGGACAATGCCGACACACCTGAGTTGTGGTCACAGACAGCAGTGACCCACCAGTGTTGACAGCCAGGGGCTGTACTGGGCTGTAGACAGCCGAGGGCTGATCTGGTGCTTCCTTTATGGTCCATGGTGGTTCCTGCTTCTGTGAAAGAAAGGAAATGTTCAGAATGAAAGTTCTTCAAAACTCTCCTTCTCTCTCTCTTTCACAGGTGTGTGCGCGCGCGCGCGCACACACACACACACACACACACACACACACACACACACACACACACACACACACACACACACACACACACACACACACACACACACACACACACACACACACAGAAACATACTAGGGATCAGAAAGAAATGACAGACTGTGACCACCATTACAACTTTTTTTTTTCAATTATACCTGTGGATGCAAACATTGGACAGAGAGTTTTCCACATTTGTTTTTTTCAGTGTCATGGACACCACTGTTATTTAATGATACCTTTTCTGCACCCCAGACAAGTCAACAGGTCTTTTCTACACCTCAGACATCAGTATAATGCCAACAGATCTTTTCTACACCTCAGACATCAGTATAATGCCAACAGATCTTTTCTACACCCCAGACATCAGTATAATGCCCACAAATCTTTTTACACCTCAGACATCAGTATAATGCCAACAGATCTTTTCTACACCCCAGACATCAGTATAATGCCCACCAATCTTTTCTACACCCCAGACATCAGTATAATGCCCACCAATCTTTTCTACACCCCAGACATCAGTATAATGCCCACAAATCTTTTTACACCCCAGACATCAGTATAAAGCCCACAAATCTGTTCTACACCCCAGACATCTGTATAATGTCAACAAATCTCTTCTACACCCCAGACATCAGTTTAATGTTAACAGATCTTTTCGACACCCCAGACATCAGTATAATACCCACAAATCTTTTCTACACCCCAGACATCAGTATAAAGCCCACAAATCTTTTCTGCACCCCCCGGACATCAGTAGTATGAAAATCTTATGGGAGACTTTTTCAGCGCAAGATCTTCAGAGAACAACATACAAACCCCCATGCCGAACTCACAACTTCTGTATGGGTGGGCATCTCAAGGTGTGCCTTATTAGACACATGTCTTACCCACATCACAGAGCTCAAAATACCCACGTGTCCGACTGTCCGGAGCAACTAGACCGTATGGCGGAGAAGCAGAAATGCTCTCTCCACAATGCTCTGCTGGACAACACACTTTTGACTGTGTCAGTGAAAGGAAGACTAGAGAGTCAGCTGATATTAAGACCAACCACACTTCCCTGTTCCCCTTTTCATGTTTTCATACCTCCAACCTCGGCCCATCCTGCTCCACCCTCCTGATTTTCCTAGAACAACAAACCCCAGCGCAGCAAAGTGATGGCCCACACAGACAAGGCGTGCACTATGTGGGGAAAAAAAACCAACAGTTTCTGCAGCACGTAGGCATTGCGCTTGGTGTCTTTCTTTTTTATATGTGAGTAGATATGTTCTGAATTCATCATGAAGTGTGTGAATGGTGAAGAGGGTGAGAGCAAGGGAGAGATCAATGACTGTGAACAGCTTGGAGATTTTATCATTTCAATTCAGTCCATAACTGTGCAAAGGGGAAACATGACAATGTCATTCTTACGGTTTCTTTTTCTATGCAATCTCACACGCAGTGGGAAACTTTTTTTTCCCCATTTACATTATGTATAAATGGCGTTTTTATCTACTTGTCCCTAGGACAACTAAAAATGATCTGAGAATTTCTGGCCCTGCATTGAACACCTGTTGGAAACTTAAGCTTGATGAATTCACTTTCGCTCCTCCTTTTAACCAGATCCAGGTGCAACTCGTTTCAGCTACCTCTGACATTACCTCTAAGACTCTGCATCTCTTCTTAACAGAAAGCGCATTCTGTTCCGTAAGATCATAGCTGGTGAGTCTACTCAATCTCCTCTCTCCAACCTCTGTGATGAGGACTTTGGCCTGGAAGCCAGATTCCCTCAAACTGCTGGGTAGACTGGCATACTTCTCAGTCTAGTAGATGTGAGCTTGTTCCATTCCGCTTTCATATGGCATCGTCAGTTTGATCAGTGTCATTTTTCAATGAACAATACCCAGTCTTATGCCACTCTTCCTGATGATCTCCGGATGCTTTTTTTTTTACATTTGAAAAGGTTCTGCTGTGCACTCCTAGTCATCCATCCAGTACACCCTGTTTCCAATGCTCTTCACATTACAGCTGTTCCAGACAATGATTTGTGGCTCTCCTGCCAGGTAGGAAGTCGTTGCTGGAGCTTCAGCTGGAGCAGCGTTTCCTCTGGCACTACGAGCCACATGTGCCATCTCCTTAAGCACTCATCTGTGCCGCCATGTGAACCTTCCCTGGGTTAGTACTGCTTTGCATGAACTCAGGACATGCTCCACGGTTTGTTTGCAATGACAGAGTAGACATGTGGTGGTGGGGGGGGGGGGGGGGGGGGGGAGGTCATCTGAACAGGAGAGGGGGAGAGTGTGACATGGAGGGCAAGCGGCTGGTTGACAGGTGTGTCAAAGAAACTAAAGGTGCAAATTTGAAAATATGGGGGTTGTATGTTTTTCATGAAATGTGACACAAACCTTATCTTCTACAGTCTGAATTCGCCGCACGTTAATCAGAACACATTCCAGCAAATTTCAGTAAAAAAATTACAAACTGAAGTCTTTCGAAAACAAAACTGAATGAATCATACTCACAACACCAATACCACAGCCCAGCAAAGGTTGACAATGTCCTTCTGTGATTTCTCTTTTAACCTGGTCCATTGTTGGCAGGGATGGTGGAGGGAAAAAAAAAAACAACCTGGTCCATTGTGTCTGCAATTAAGGTTCCATGTACTGACCTGTTGAAAAAGCATTTCAAAAATATTTGTTTGGGATAAAAAAAAAAAAATAAAATAAATGAAAAAAGAGAGAGAAAGAGAAAGAAAAAAAAAATCAATCAATCTTTGATGTTAAGTCATGGAAGTGGATGTAGACAGTGTGAGACTAGTAAGAGCAACCACTGGCCATAGCTGGTAAAATACTGTTTTCATAGTGTCAGGGCTGAAAGAACTAAAGCTGCCAGTACCAATCATTAGTTGATTTTGTCAGGACTGGCTAGTTGGAAAACATTTTTCTACTGTGGATGGGAAATATTGCTGCAAAGACCAAAACAGCAAACACTGCGAATCTCTCCAAAATTCAGACAATCTCTCTCTCTCTCATGCATGCATGTATGCATATGTGTATGTGTGTGTGTTTCTGCTTCTGTGTGTGTGTGTGTCTGTGTGAGTGTGTGTGTGTGTGTGTGTGTGTGTGTGTGTGTGTGTGTGTGTGTGTGTGTGTGTGTGTGTGCATGTGCGTGTGTGTGTGTGTGTGTGTGTGTGTGAATGCAGCCTGGTACTTCTACAATAATGCACATAATTATAGCATATTTCTCTCTCTCTTCACATTGCACCTCACAATTTTAAGCTGTGGGTTTTACAGAAAACAAAAAATTACAAAAAATTGGAAGAAAAAGGCAGAGGAACAGGGGATGGTGTGTGTGTGTGTGTGTGTGTGTGTGTGTGTGTGTGTGTGTGTGTGTGTGTGTGTGTGTGGTGTGTGTGTGTGTGTGTGTGTGTGTGTGTGTGTGTGGGGGGGGGGGGGGGAGGGGGGTGTCAAAATGTTATTTTAACTCTGCTAAATACTTAATGACATTCATGAGCAGAATCAACTCATAGAGCTGTAAATATGATCACTGGCTACTCTTACAAAATCTGTAAACATGATTATCACACTTAGAAGCAAAAAAACACTACATCAACATATGAAGATGTCGATCTTGGCTTGCTAGGCCTCTCTCACCATTATTTAAAGCTGAAAATTACATAAAAATAATTATGGCTGTCAGATCAGAATCCTATATCTAAGGATGGTTCTAGGCCAATCGTTTGCACCTGTGCCACTCCAGCTCTTATTTTGACTCAACAAAATTGCAGCTTTATTTCCAGGGATGCATGCACTTTTAGTTCTTGTCTCCTGATCAGCTCAACAAAGCTTTCATTGGTTAAACAACCAAACAGTTTTCAAGTTCTTTCAACCTGCCACGATGCTTCATCTGATGACATTGCAGCACCTGCAGATTTAGAGTTCAAAACCAATAACATACATGCAAGTGTTAAGGTTATGATTGCCCATTTCCAACGCTTTGCTACTGTGCTGCCAAAGTCACCAACCTCACCAATTCAGACCTGCTTCTGACCTTTCTGACTCTTATCTGAATGTTTCTAGCCTTTAAAACAATACATTATCGATTCTATAGCATCAGCCATACAATTGAGAGCACTTTTTGATTAAATGCACCTTGAAGTAAATCCAACAAACTCTGAAATTACAAAAAAGCAAACACACAAACAGATGCTGAAAAAAAAACTAGAGGCTTATACATTTTATGTAACTGACAGTGTTTCCATGCTGTGCGGTGGGGGTGGGAAACTTAACCAAATGTAAGAAAGGTTTAAAAAGTTCACCTGATAAACATGTAGGAGTGGAGGATAAATGACGCAGCTTTAGGTGATTTTTGCAACATGTACAAAAGGATATACCCAGGCTCATGACAATTTTGACACACCAAAACACACCAATAACAGTCATCCTTCCGAAGTCTCGGGAACCAGGGGATGACAGGGTGGGATGGGTAGACATGGCTGTTGGACTTATCACCGAAAGCAATATTAATGACAAATGTGGCATTTGAAAGGAAAATTTCAGTTTTCATTAGATGTAATCATTAAAATGAACATTATCAGTTGGGCTCTATTCTGCAATACTTTATAAGACGTCTTCAAACCCCACAGCCCTACTGAGACCCCCCAACTCTATGATTTTAAACCAACATTTTTTTTTTTCTTGTTATTTTCACATATTTCAGGATTTTAAGAATGATCTCTTAAACAGAGAAATTCCAGAAAAGTTTGGGAGGGTTGAAAGCTATGCACACCAATCACACAATGTTATCAGTACTACTGTTCAGACAGAAATGACAGGTAATGAGCTCCATGCACAAGATCATCTATTTACATGAATTCATTCATCCTCACAGCCAGTCGTGCAATCAGCCATGGCATCCAATTGATTGGGTTGCAACATTGTAACCTCTAACTCCCCATCACCAGGAGAGTGCTTGTATGCTAGCATTTTGGGAGGCATGCAGGAGAGAGAGAGAGAGAGAGAGAGAGAGAGAGAACATGTGTATGAATCAGTAAGTGTGAGTGTGTAAAGGCAGCCGGTAATTGAGGATGAGGGGGATGGGGGTGGGCGGATGGGATAGCGGGAAGGGGGGGGGGGGGGGGGGGGGGGGGGGGGGGGGGGGGGGGGGATGGATGGGGGGGGGGTGGTGGTGGTAAAGGTGTGTCTTCGTATATACTCATATATTATATGTATGCCAACATGAATGGGTAGAAATTGTTCAAGTCTTAAAATTGTGGGCATTTTTACAATTCTGTTTTACAATATTTTGTCAGATATTAATCTTACTGGTATGAGATATTTCTTGTACACATATATTGTACACAAAACCTGGGGCAAATGTTTAGTTATGACCAGTTATATGTGCACGTCGTGGATCTATTCGGAAATGGCAAACAACGTCCTACTGCCAAGTCGGCCACAAATACAACAGCATTTTGGAATTGGGTCACGCAACTAGGGCATAATGTTTACAGATCGACCTTAAAAACTAAATTTTCTCCATTATGTGAAGAAACATAATACTCTGCTTCTTTGCCATCAAAGCTGTACCAGACTGAGATTTACTGCTTCCTGAAATCTGCTTGCTTAAATCTGAAACAGCAGAAAAGAATCAAGATAACTGAGGAATCGTCAATCCTCAAGAGCATAATAACCAAATTAGTGACCTGAAGTATTATTCAGTTCCTGAAGATTGGAACCTGATTTGGAACCTGATTTCTCAGGTTTAGCCATTTCATTTATCACAGTCATATGAATTTATACGTAGATGTTGTATCTCAGAAATTGATTTATTGATTGATTTCTTTAATGGTGGAATTATTTGTTTACTTATTTAGGAATCTCAATTTTAATGTTTGCACAACACCGCAACGTTTGATCCAAATATAAATCCTGTTCCGTATCCACCTTTTTTGTCGTCTCAACATTACAATAAGTGAGTGAATTCCCTTTATAGTCAAATCATCCCCAGAAGCGAAAGGCGCAGGGAGAAAGTTCTAAATAGCGTAAGTGTAAGTTTTTCCACAGACACTAGAGCGCTGGTACTGACCACAAAGAGGTTAACAAAATGAAAATTGGCAATATCCTTATGTATCTTGGTAAAAGGGGATGCTCTACTGACCGAAAATATTCACTGCTAAACGTCTTTCCGTTAATAAATTATCGCTGTGGTTACGGTTACGGTGTATCGTAACGAGTGACATATCAGGGTAGGTCACTCTAGTCTAACAAGTAAGCTTATTACGGGCAGCAGGACTTCAAACGTTTAATATTTACTTTCAGCTTGCGGTTGGGGTATGTTATGTTAGGGACAGTTTAGGATTAGACATGTGTGCAGGCAGGAAATGTAATTAAAAGAACGCACAGGCGTGAACACAGCCTTGGAGGTTCCCGTATGAATTGAAAAGATGCAATTAACCGATTCGGACTTGACTGCAAAAGTTGCACGAGCAGTGAATGATTCACAGAAATCAAGGACCTGAACAATGTGGAATGTGTGAAGAAAACAAAATTTGCAAGATTGTGAGAGTTTCAGGCAGGAGGAAGATGTGCAAGTCAGTTACTAATAATCGGCCTGTTGATTGTGGAGACTTTACGGAAGAAGAGTGGCAGTACGCTTCATTGCCAAAGACTATACATCTAGAGCACCTGGCTTTGTAACGGGCCTCCTGAGGAAACATTAGCTCCCTACCCTCCAGGAACGATGCGAGAGCCTGCGGCTGACCTTCTTTTACAAGGTGGATGAGGGGCTGGTGCCAGCAATCCCTTCTGAGCAGTTCCTTGTGCCTCAACAACCCGGCCGACGCATCTGCCGTCCGCCAAGAAGACCAGACTTCGTAGTCAACAAACCAGTGGAGAACTACACACGCAACAACGACAGATGCTACACAGTTCCAAACTGCAGCACAGAGCAGTATAAACAATCATTTTTTCCAAGAACTATTATTAGGTGGAACCAACTGGACAATAGTGTTGTGCACTCAGGTAGTACTGAGGCCTTCAAGCAGGTGGTGGCCAAAGCCCAACGCCACTAACTTTTTTGCTGCACACCCCATCCGTTGCGTGGACGCCAGATTCTTGGATGCAGCGACATATACTGACAGATACAGATACAGACAGAAGAAGAAGGTAAAAGAAAGTCATAGTTAAACAGTTAAGAGGCCAACAAGCCAGAGTCTGTATTTTGATACGCTTGTGTTTAGACAAGAGACTAGGCTTGAATGAAAGTACTTTGAAATCAATCTTGTCAGTTTTGGCAGCATATTGCATTTGGTGGTCACATGTATTGTCATGCATCCATGTCCATTTTCAGGACTCGGTAACTAAGGTTAATTGATTTCTTCTGTTGTTTCCTGTCTTTGCTTCTCTTTATACCACTCCATTAAATTGCTTCTGTCCTGCTTTCCATCAGGTCGGCAGCACATGGAACTTTAAACGCCCAATGTACTGGATCCGGCTGAAAGAGAGGCTTTGGAAGGAGACTGTGCATCGTGGATGGACAGTGGTGGAGGTGGTGTGAGTGTACTTCATCTGATTCTGTTTATGGGCAGCTTCAGTGTGTTAACATGACGTGAAACTGAATGTGTTCTGATTGATTTGTGTCAAGTGTAGATGATGAGATATGTATAGTATTCACAGACATTGCAGGAAAAACTGCAATCTTTAGTCTTAGTTTTTTTTACACCCACAGACAATTATCTCCCCTCCCATCCCTGTTCTCCTGCTTCCGGTAACGCTAACCATCCTCACCATCCCCTCAGAAATACTGACAAAAACTGACACACTGTCCATTTCCTCAGAAACATGGACACACCAACTCATTGCCTCTTTGCCCAGAAATACTGACGCATGTGGTATATATCCATCCGCTGTCCATTTAGCCAGAAATGCTTAAACACCACCCAGTGCTTGTTGATATTTTGTTAACTCAAAGCAAACAGTTGGTATGTCTTTAACAACCAGACAAGGCCTGTGGAAACAGTACAGATGTCTGGGGAGGCAGAAAAGACCTGATAACGTACTAATGTTTTAAGGTACAGGATAGGCCTGTTGACAGTATACTTTCGCCAAGGGGTAGGATAGGTCTGTTCATGTTATACAGATGTTTTGGGTATTGAAAAAGCCTGTTGGCATTATACTGATGTCTGGGGTGTAGGAAAAAAAAAGAAACAGCCTTGACATCATACTGATTTCTTGGATGTCGTATAGTCCTGCTGACCTGCTGATGTGTGCTGTTCAGGAAAGTAGCATTTGACAAATAAAGAAGTCAAATATTAACATTTACTGATTCAGGTAAATAATTTGGTTATTTTTTGATCTTACAGCTATGTTCAGGAAAGTAGCATTTGTCAAATAAAGAAGTCAAATATTAACATTTACTGATTCAGGTAAATAATTTGGTTATTTTTTTGATCTTACAGCTATGTTCAGGAAAGTAGCATTTGACAAATAAAAGAAGTCAAATATTAACAGTCAAATATTAACATTTATTTGATTCAGTTAATTTTTTTATCTTACAGCTTGTTCAGGAAAGTAGCATTTGACAAATAAAGAAGTCAAATATTAACATTTACTGATTCAGGTAAATTTTGGTTAACTTTTGATCTTACAGCTATGGTCAGGAAAGTAGCATTTGTCAAATAAAGAAGTCAAATATTAACATTTACTGATTCAGGTAAATAATTTGATTATTTTTTGATCTTACAGCTATGTTCAGGAAAGTAGCATTTGACAAATAAAGAAGTCAAATATTAACATTTACTGATTCAGGTAAATAATTTGGTTAACTTTTGCTCTTACAGCTAGTTGCTTTCTCAGTGTTTGTGTTTGTGTGCATGTGTGTGTGTGTGTGTGTGTGTGTGTGTGTGTGTGTGTGTGTGTGTGTCTTAACTTTTAGTGTGCAATGAAAAATACATGTGCCCATTTTTTTTTCATAACCCAATATATTTTTCATTACTTCATTTCTTTTCATTGATAGATTCTGAAATATTTAGTTTAAAAAAAAAAATTTTACAAAATTATGTAGACATTCTAAGTTGTTAAACATAAAAGAATGTTCCAAAAGTAAATTAAATTTCTTCGGGGGGGGGGGGGGAACCTCTGAAGGTGTACACAGGGAAAATGAAAGAAGGCAGTTACACTTAGAGAGGAATCTAATTTTGCTGAGAATAATGATTATGATTTTTGTCTTTAATATATTAAATTTGACAACTTTTTGTAATTGATTACCTGGTTAAATTCATGTTTGAAAGCCTGATCAGCCCATAAGTTTTGTTTTACACGCATGCACGCACGCACACACGCACGCGCGCTCTTGTGTGTGTGTGTGTGTGTGTGTGTGTGTGCAAGCCATCCAGAACCCTGAGAACAAAGCATTGAGTGCTGTTGCTTCTGTCTTAGCTTCCCTGAAGCAGTCTGTGGAGTGCACACTCATCCAGTGGATTCCATCACACTGAAGCAGTGAGGGCAGCTAAAGAGAACAGAAGACCAGGAAGTCACTTTGGAAGAGGTGATCACAGTGAGGTGAAAGCAGGAGATTTCAGCTGCTCCCAGACTGCATCGTTAGAGATACACACTGTACTCTGTGCAGAGAAGACAACGTGATAATTGTGAGTCTGAAGATGGGACACTGCCAACTGAGACATCCTATGTTTATTGTGGTGATTCCACAGTGTTTCTCAGCAGCATATCTGCCATGATATGCCTGTTGAGCATCTGTCAACACACCAGACTTAGAGCATAAACCTGGCCTACTGACGGGCCGATGGAGGTTAAGCTCTTAGGCCCCGTTAAGAGTCTCTGATGTATTGCAGCGTTTATCAGGGCCTCCACAGTTGCTGTCTGACTGAATGATGAAGAACTCTGTGTGTGTGTGTGTGTGTGTGTGTGTGTGTGTGTGTGTGCATGCATGTGTGTGTGTGTGTGTGTGTGCACACGTGCACAAGCATGAATGAAGAATTTGCAACTTCAGAGTTTATTTTTTTTTTTCCTTTCACAGAAGCTGGGAGCACCGGATCAGCCCTCAGCTGTCTACAGCCCAGTACAGCCCCTGGCTGTCAACACTGGTGGGTCACTGCTGTCTATGACCACACACTCAGGTGTGTTGGCATTGTCCTGCTGCCTTTGTGCTGGCCAGCAGTCTGGAACTCCACCTGGCGGCGTGTCATGGAGAGACACTGCCGTCCACAGAGTCAACAGAGTTCCTGTTACCTGTGTCCCTCAGCTGGTTGTGTTTGGGACCAGAAGAATACTGACAAGGTGGGTCACAAAGGTGATGGTCCCAGAAATGTTGCAGGGTGTTAAATACACAGCAGTCTTGATTTTCTGGTGCACCTAGATCTTGTGGTGGGCAAGTGGAAGTGCTGTCTTCACCTGTTCACTGGGCAACCAGTATTTGTTTATGCTGGACTTTTGGTCTTGATAGCTGATGACTGGAATTGTTTTCTACCTTTCGACTGTTGCCTCTGATAGATGGCTTAATGACGAAAATTTCTGTCCACTTGATGACAAACATTCTGGGGACTGTTGGTCATCGTAGATAGTGGATGACTAAAATTGTTCTCTACTTTGGGACTGTGTTGATCATTGTAGATAGCGGGATAATTGATGAATTAAACAAGACTTACCTGTAAGTTGTAGTTTAATTTGGATTATTTAGAGCATAGTGTTGGGAAGGAGCATGTACATGAGATGCTGTGCGCAGGAACATACTCGGGCTTTAGAGGCGATTGACCTCCTCTAACAGAAACTATACTTGGGTGGGTTTTTGAAATTCTGTTAGAGCTGTGGGGAGGGCATGTGAACGCTCCTTCCCAACACTATGCTCTAAATAATCCAAATTAAACAACCACTTACAGGTGAGTCTTGTTTCATTCATTACTTATTTCTCGCATAGCGATTGGTTCATCCACTTTCACATGAGAATTTAGAGGAGGAGGTCAAACGCAGTCACTGAATCAGTTGCTGAGGTAGCTTCTTACATTTTGTTCATAACATCTCAAACATTTTACTTGCACAGTTCAACACAAAATCTGAAACAACAGATTTTACAATTTATTTACAAACTTGTCCAGAATGGACTGACTGTAGGTTGTGTGTGGCACCACTGGTTTGCTGTAAAAAAACGGCTCAAAGTGCCTTCTCTTGACCAGTCAGCAGCTGCCAAAATAGAGTCAGTGGCGACATCCCTGCTGAAAGCTGCTGATGTACTAGCTGCTCTAGTACAATGCGCTGAAAACTTAGAAATGTCCACTCCAGATGACTCCAGCACTGTCTTTATCCATCCGGAGAAAGCGTCTCTTGAAGCATGTCCATGGGGTTATACATAAAAAATAAAGAGTTCTTTCCCTGTCTAAGGCGAATGGTTCTCTTCAAGTACTCTTGCATATGTACAACAACACACAGCTTTTCATTTGGAAAACAGATTACTTCTAAAGGTTTCACATGCTTCCCTGGTTTGTGCTGCTTAAGCACTGAACTGTATGTTATCCTACACTTCCTTTCATTAATTTGTACATTTTCATCTTTCAGTGCATGGAGAGTTTGGCCTCGCTGACCTGACACTAGTGCGAGAATCAATGTTGCCAATCTGAGGGTGAGATGTTTGAGATCTAGTTTCTCTACCGTGTCCCAGCCTGCAAGATACTGAACTACTGAATCAACATCCCATACCTCCTGATGTTTTGGAAAGGATGGCCTGTTTTCAAATGCTCCCTTAACTAAACGACATGTAACTGGATGACTACCCATAGAATCCTCTCCCTGGGTGCTTAGTTAGGCAGAAATCGCAGTTCATGCTAAATTTATTGTGCTGTGGCTTGCTCCTGTTGTGTAGAGTTCTGCAAGAAAGTTTGTGTGATGGAACTGTGATCTGAAATCTGGCTGCATATTTCTGCCACTTTCTATTGTAGCTGGCGGTGGATGGGCGCCATGACTCCATCAGAAGCTCCACTGCTTCCCCTGTCATTCCAGCTTGCTGGCAGATTAGCCGCAGATCTTGCAGACTAGCAGGTTCAGACGCCTTTGCTGTATCAGGGGATGAACGGCCTCCGCCTGGCTGGGGAGATGTAGAAGCCTGGTTCTGCATGGGAGCCTCACGGGTGGGGCCACCAACAGTCGCTGGAGTGCTGGGTTCCATTCCTGTGTTGGCCAGTCCGGCACAACTAGCACCCCCATGGCCTTGTCCTGATGAACCTTCTGAAGGACTTGTGTCACCACACTGAATGATGGAAACATATACACACATAATGAATGCATCAAGAGCAAAAGCAGCTGAGTCAGGCCTGTATGACACATATTTGTCCATCTGTTTGTTCAGCCTGGAAGCAAACATGTCAATGTTGGGCAAAATGCTTCATTCTTGGAATGCTGCCCTGAGGCGACTGCTGTCAAGTTTCCATTCTGCATCCATGTTAATGTGTCTGGATTCATAATCTGCAGTAACATTCAGTTTACCTGGAATGTAGGCAGCACTAAGCCATATGTCATTGTCTACGCAGTATGACCATATTTCAACAGACAGGGAATTACAGACCTCTGAATGACTTGTGCCCATGTGTTGAATACCTGACGTGCTTTCCTTTCAATTTCTATTGAAAACTCTGTAATGCTAATACAGCAGCTTTCAATTCTAGAACATTTACGTGGGCTGTTTTTTCACTGGTGGACCATTCCCCTCCTGACAATATGCCCTCACATTCACATCCCCAGCCGGTAAGGCTGGCATCCGATGTGACTACAATATCAGGTTCACTTGTGCCTATGTCCTTAATATGCTTGGTCCACAGTAGTTACCCACCATTTTAACTCAGCTTTGCTTTTGTCTGACAGCATCATGAATTGGTCAAAATCTCCAGAGCTTTTCTTTAATGCACAGATTTTTTTCTGCTTCTAAGCACCGATAATGGAGAGCCCCATGTTAGACTGCTACAAGCAGGTAATAATTTTTCCTATTGCCTGTGCCACCTGTCCACAGATTTTTTATGCAGCAGGCCCATAAAGCTATCACAAAGACTTCTTTTTCTCTCAGGAGTGAGTCTGACTGTCATTGATTCTGAGTCAATGATCACACCCAGATACTGAATTTGTTTGGATGGTTTCAGCTCTGACTTTGTGGGGTGTGTCTTGAAAGCTGATTTTTGAAGAACAGTCACAGTGTCGGTGACATTCCTCATGCACTTGTGCTTTGTGAAACCATACAACAAACTGTCATCAAGAAAAAACTGTGGAGATATGTCCTATCATCCTTAGCTTGGCAAACACAGGTTTCATCAGTTTTGTGAACAAGCGAGGACCTGAAGCAAGGCCATAGGGCTGAGCTGTATATTCATAATGCCGACCTCTCCAGACAAAACTGAGCAGTTTCTAGAAATCTGGGTGAATGGCTATGGAATAATAGGCATCTTTGAGGACACCTGAGCTCATGTAACAATCTCTCTGCACAAGTGATAAAGCAGTGGTCAGTGTTTCCATTTAAAATGGTGGTAGGTAGGTAACTCTTCATTCAGTCACTTTAAGTTTAAAATCATCCTTTGGGATCCATTTTTTTTTTTTTTTCTAGTAAAAATTGGAGAAACGACTTCACCTTCTTCTTTCTCACATGCCCTTATCACTCCCTTAGCTAGAAGTTTTTGATTTTCACTGTCAATCATAGCACCTTCACTTTCATTGAAAGGATTTGTATGGGACACTGTCAGTCTGCTCAGAGTGTCTGGGTGACAGTCGGACTGAATTTTTACACCTGAGACAATGCTAAGAATATCTGGATCAGAGGTGATCTTGAACCAAGAGTTCATGAATTTCCTTAATTCTGCCTGCTGGAACATGGCAGCTTCACATTCAAGGAAGAGTAGTAAATTCTGGTAACAAAGACAAAAATTCACTCACCTCTACAACTGAAAGTAGGCTATAGTGGGCCTTATCTATTGTCTGCCTCCTCTGTGGTTGTGAAACCGCCTCTGCACATGGCCCCTGAACGGCCCGTGGGCATGTCTGGGGTTTTGACGGCTCTGTCCTAAAAAAAGACTTCTGTCTCTCATCAAAGTTCCGTTAGTTTCCACCAAAACACTTCTCAGGCACAATAGCAGCCCCCAGTCTGTGTCCATTTCTCTGATGTTTTTCAATGTGTTTGGCAAATCATCACCAAACAATGAACCAGTGATTGGCACAGATTTGTCACAAATTTTCGCGATGTTTCTGTTGATGAATGGCCTAATGTCTGCTGGCCAGTGAAGAGAGATTTCCCTGCTTGCGTGGCCCAACAAGCCAATCATATCCGTACATTGCCTGAGTTCTTCTGTGCAAGCGCCGTGCGTGTCCGCTGACAGCAAGGAGTTCACTATCCATGTCACTGCAATAGAGGCTTCAGTGATGGCACATTGAATGTGTGACATTTTCAGGTCCGATTTTCGAGCACGAGGTGGGATCTGAGTCCACACTTCTCGATTTACAGTTGGTATGGTCATGTCGGGGCAATTTTTTCGGTCTGTTGTAAGTTCCAGAACGTTTCTTTAAAACTTCATCAGATAGTTTGCCTTGGAATCTTTTGTTTACAACCCCTGCCAGTTTTTCATTCAACTTCTCACCCACTGCCTGCCTCCTCAGTTCTGTGCTCGTTTTCGATATAATCCAACACAGTGTTATATGATTCCCCACTTTGTCCTTTTTGAGTCTGGTTTTGCACCACTGATTTGATGAGATTTTCTTCCTCTTCATCAGTGTCTTTTGTCCTCATGAAGGCTGAGGACAACGCATTCGGTGGGGTCTTTGTCACTCGCTTTTTTGCGCAGGGGCTCTAGACCTTTGTCTGCGCCTATTGCTTCTCCCTCTTTATGGTGAGGCTTCTCCCTCTTCATGGTGGCCAAGAGCGCCTGAATCAATGCGACTTCTGAGAGAGTCAAATTGCTGTTGCCATTTGGCATCCAATTCACAATGTTTTTTTTTTTTATTATCGTCACAAGAATTGGCAGACTGAGAGCTGCCTCGAGTTCCGGCTCATGCTCAGAATTAGACATGACTGGCACTGGAACTGAACTAAAGTGGCCGGTCAGTGCCGAGATTGAGGGCGGCAAACAACCTGATGTTTTATCGAAGCCACTGAAGGGCTTTCACGACTTTGAATAGATTTATTTTTAATGTATGAAAAAGAGAAATAGTTTCACTGACCTGTTAGCCCTTGTCTGTCTGAGAAGAAAAATTTTTTCAAGCACACTCACAAGGGCCTTGACTGAATACCGTCCTGAATCGCCAGGCACGTCCTCCACCTGGTATGTTCTGGCACCAACTGAGTATGTTCCAGCACTCCGCATCTCATGCGAAAGCAGATGAGCCAGTCGCTAGGCAAGAAATAACTAAAATTATTGTCTACTCTGGGACTGTTGATCATCATAGATCACAGATGACTGAAATTATTGTCTGCTCTGGGACTGTTGATCATCATAGATCACGGATGACTGAAATTATTGTCAAGTTTGGGACTGTTGGTCATCAAGTCATGGGACTAAAATTGGTCAACTCATAGGTCATGGATAGACTAAAAAATTATTGTCTACTTTGGGACTGTTGGTCATCATAGATAGTGGATAACTAAAATTTGTCTACTTGTCCACTTTGGGGGACTGTTGGTCATCATAGATAGTGGATAACTTAAATTATTGTCTACTTTGGGACTGTTGGTTATCAGAGGTAGCGGATAACTAAAATTATTGTCTACTTGGGGACTGTTGGTTATCATAGCTGATAAGTAAAATTATTGTCTGGGGACTATTGATCATCACAGACCACTGATAACTGAAAGTATTGTCTAAAAGTGAAATAACCTAAAATAAAATCCTCATGTGGGAAAAAAAGCTTCCCATTTTTTTTTCTTTTTTCTTTTTTTTTTTTATGAGCATGCTTGCCCAATGCCATCATGTAAGAAAATCTTTCTAAACGGCACTTTATTATGATAAAGAGTAAAAGAACAACCATTGCAAATGAATAGATTTTATGGGTTGTTTTCCCTTTTTTTTTTGTCTGTCTCTCACAGATGAACCAAGCCCGAGGGAGATTGCCCACAAAAATGATGGACCATGTCAGGAAAGATTCTGGAGAGGCAGCGGTTGATTTTGTCCTGGTAGGTAACACCTACTGTAATGTAGCAGTAGTTACTAATCAATGCATACTCCAGAATCAGCGATCATGGGAGTCAGGTGCCTGCAACGTTGAATGCAGTCATGCTGTGATGATGAACACCACTGACAGAAATACATTCTGGCCAAGTGCGATCTTGGTCGTCCATGTCAGAAGACGTGTCAGCAATATCAGCACTCAGTGTGTTGTCATGACGAAAAAAAAAAAAGGGCAGCTTATGTTTGAGAGCGTCCCACAGATGTCAAGTGGTGTATTGTGTGATGTTTGAAACTGTCTTCGGTGCATCGGCAGTCATAGGATCTATGGGCCTTTGTGCCACACCCAGTGCAAACTGATGTCTGAAGTCGTTGCTGCTCGGTACCTGCACGACTGTGAACAACTCGACGTTTGTGTTGGAGATGGGTGGCTGTCTCCAGCATCATACAACTAAAGCATGCTGATGCATGTGGGCTGGTTATGTCCAGCATGTTGGCGGATGTGTTGCTGTGTGTCTTGTCTTGAGTGCAAATGCGTCTGTTGTTTCTGACATTTTAGCTGATGGGTATTCACTGGCTTTGCTGGCCTGTACGATTACAAGATGGTGCTGAAATGTCAGGTCTTTTTCTGAGAGCGATTTTTCTCAACAAGCTACTGATAGTTTCACAACAGGCGCGGCAGAGTAGCGTAACTTCCCTGCAGACATGTGAACCGTACGTGCTTAGAACCATTGCAGACGCGCGATTTGGGCACTTTTTGATTATATTTTACGTCCCCTGATATAAACCTAACTAGCAGTTGTTATATATCAATGAAAAGGGTAAAACACGAACTATGCAGTGAGCATAGACGTTTGTGTAAAAGAGCAACGCTACAGTTACGGAAACAACATAAGTAAAAACGTAGGAGAGCAAAGTCTTGTTTATGTTTGTTTGGTTAGTATGGCAACAGCAAATGAGGAAGAAAAAAGGGGCATAAAATTTCACTCTTACTTTGAATAGTTGCAGAGAAAGCCTGAGGTATTCAGTATGTGTAATCCAAGTGATTTTTTGTTTTTTTTAAAAGGAAAATAAACCATTGCTCACTGTATTCACTTTTCACTGTTTTGGCTTATGACGAAACGGCGTATAAAACTATTAAATACACAGAGCAAATAAGTCAAGCTCAGAGTCTTTTTGATAAACTTGTACACCTTTATTCCCCTCATCCTCTGAACTGCTTTGCTGAACCAGTTCTAACACCCCATGTCATTCTTCTTCTGCCTGGTATGTTGGCGAGGCAGGAAATTCCACACATGTGCCTTTTGCAAAAATCCCCAGTGCCAGATGGGTCTCTTTGTTCGGACTACTCTTGAGGTCACAAAGATCATCGCTAGTGCATGTAAAACTTACCCTGCCAGTGACTAGAACCCTGTTTTAAATATTTAGGGCAGCTGCATCCCATAGACCGTAGATGAGAGAACAGGGGATTTTTTTATAGTTGCGCTGTCACGGAGGCACAGCACGTCCAGGGAGTACAGCAGCGAGACTGAGTTGCCGTCACTATCGCATGGCGTGTTGTGAAAAAGTTAAACTTTTTTGTCCACAAGTATATATCTCTGATGAAATTGTCCATATCCATAAATATCCATGCGAGCAAGTTTTCTCAGTCTGACAATGTGCTGGCTGATGGACTCAAACTCTGATTGACATTCCTGGTAAAACAAGTGCCATTGGAGTATCACAAAAAAAAATTCATTAACACAACGGTTCAGCAATAAACCTGGCATTCATGTTCTAGTTTTAAGATTAGTTGATTGTTTTTTAGTTAAGTGTTTTAGTTTAAGATAAGGTTGATGACAATTTCCATGTCCAGTAGTTGGTTCATTCACATTTTTTAAGTAATGGGATGGAGGGAAGGGAGAGGGGGCACCAAAATAGAAACATTTTCATCACAAAGGGTGCTAGGTAATGACCGCTCAGTAGGTTTGTGATTGATGAAGTGAGATATCTCACCATGGCAGAGGCTTACAGAAGTTGACGATGACCCGTTTGTGTTGGTCAGTGTTTTGTTGGGAGCATGGCCAGCATCGCATGCTGCAGCCACAGGAGTGGCATTTTTGTTTGTTTGTTTTCCCCAAGAGGCAGTGTGTGTGACTGATTAGCATTCAGTTTATTCAGGAGTAACCCCCAACAGTCACCACACTTGGTCTTAGCTCTTTCTTGTTGATTGGCAGCCGTCATTGTGGTTGTTGGAGAGAGAATCTTCATTGAGTTAGTGCATGGCTACATGTTTGTGTGTGTGTGTGTGTGTGTATGTGTGTGTGTGTGTGTGTGTGTGTGTGTGTGCGTGTGTGTGTGTATGTATGTGTGTGTACGGATATGCCAGCTGTCCCAGTTTCATCGTATTTTGTTGCAGCTGATTGCAGTTTCTTCCAGTATGATGCCATCATCAGAGCTGTTCCAACAACCTCATTTTCGGCTGGCTAGGGTCATTTGTTATATGTTGTCTCATTGTAAACTTTTTGGAACTTTTGCAACACACATGGTGTGCAGAGCACGGGCTGGGATAGTTCTACCGAGTCACACTTGTTGTGTCAGGCGATGAAGCAGAAACCGAAGCCAGTCGTGTGTGTGTGTTTTACACCAAACCAACCTTGACTGGGCCATTCAGCTGATTTGAACCGGGGAAAGAATGTGACTTCATTCTTTATCTGTGACTTCTTTACTACATCATGGATGGCAGTGGTGGAGATTCTGATTTGGATAAGCAGCTATGGGCTGTGGATTTAGCTACAGCGACTCTGGCTAAGTTTTGCTGAAAGGTAGCAGTGCAAAATACCATCCATCTTGGGGAAAGGTGTCCACATGTTGCACCACTGACCAGTGCAACAGAATTGGACTTTGTTGCAGATGAAGGGACTGAGCCCTGGAGGTAAAGGTTGTGTCCATGCCCATGCAACTGAGGGTCTGAATGATCAAGAAAAAAAAAAAAAGAAAGAACAGAATGTTCCCATAAAATTTCCAAATGTTTCCTAAGGATAATTCAGAGGGGCTGGCATCTGTGTGTGTGTGTGTGTGTGTGTGTGTGTGTGTGTGTGTGTGTGTGTGTGTGTGTTTTTTGATGTCCTCAAGTGCTTTCATGTACAGATTTCCAGTTCAGAATTGCAAACATAATAATATGTTTTTGGGCCATTTCTGTATTTATGGAAAATTGACCCCAGACTTTTCACTCTGTGTAACATGCTTCACACACACACACACGCATGTACGCACACAAGCATGCACTTACACACACACACACACACACACACACACACACACACACACACACACACACACACACACACACATGTTCCATACACACAAACACACACACACACACACACACACACACACACACACACACACACACAGGCAGGCACACACACACACACACACACACACACACACACACACACACACACACACACACACACACACACACACATATGCACGCATATATGCACACACACACACACACACACATAAAACAAGTGCACACCTGCTCACATACATGAATTCACATTGGATTCTTTTTCTTTCACAGAAGCTGGAACCGCCATGGTCCCAGAACGAAGAATCACCGCATCAGCGCTCAGCTGTCTACAGCCCAGAGCAGCCCCTGTGCGACAACGCTTCTGGGTCATTGCTGTCTCTGAACACCACTCATGTGTGTCAGCATTGTCTGCTGCCTTTGTGCTCCTGAGCAGTTTTGAACTCCACCTTGCGTGCTTCCATGGTGAGCAGCTGCACACCGTGCTGCCGTTCTTCTCCACGCCTGATGCTTGTGATGCTGGTAACTATGGCAGCCTGATGATGCAGAAGGAGGGAGCCAGCCTGTGTAACAAGAAAATGGTGAGGAGAAAGAGAGACAAAGCTGAGGGTAACGACGCTGGTGAGAAAGAGGGGGAGAAAAAGAGCAGGTGTCATGTGTGTGATGTGTGCAGTAAGAGTTTTTCTTTGGGCCAGTACATTCAAGAGACACAAATTGACTCACATGACCCATAAGCCCTTTATGTGCGACGTGTGCAGCAAGACCTTCACCGAGGCTGGAACGTTGAAGAGGCACAAACTGACCCACACTGGCCAGAAACCCTTTTGTGTGTGACGTGTGCACCAAGACTTTTTCCGAAGCTGGCACTTTGAAGAGGCACAAACTGATTCATACCGGTCTGAAGCCATTCGTGTGTGACGTGGTGCAGTAAGAGCTTTGTTCTGAACGGTGACCTGAAGACACACAAGATGATACATACCGGTCATCGGCCGTTTGTGTGCGACGTATGCAGCAAAGCGTTCACTCAGTCGGGTGACCTTAACAAACACAAAAGAATCCACACCGGAGAGAGACCGTACAAGTGTCCGCACTGCGACACTGATTTCACGCGGCTAGGTAATCTGCAGAGCCACGTCAAGTCGGTTCACGCAGGTGACAGACCCTATGTGTGTGATTTCTGTGGGGCAGCTTTCTCTCGGACTGGGGACTTGGCAACGCACAGGAGAATTCACACTGGTGAAAAACCTTACGTGTGCACGGACTGTGGGAAAGGCTTTGCCCAGTCAGGCAACCTGAAGTACCATCGTCTGATCCACACGGGAGAGAAACCTTACACCTGTCCCCACTGTCCCTCTGCTTTCATACGGGCCCATCACCTCAAGAGACATGTGCAGAACTTGCATCAGCTGGTAGTAACTCTGTACCCGATGGAGCAAGAGACCACCTTGTGTCTCCCTCCAGATTGAATCCAGTTTGGTTGTGTTGGTTCTGTCAGAATAATGAATAATGTGTCACGTAACTCTGAGCATGGGGAAGCAAGTTTTCAGGGAACATTACCATTGCATTTTTGTTTTGAATTTGTTTTTTTTTGAGGATTTCCAGTGTTAACCCATTTCCATCTGAGGCAATTTTTTTTTTTTTTCTAAATCCAGTCTCTGAGCTGAGAGCCCTGGGAGTGTATCGGGACGCTTTCAGGATCCCATCGTTAAATGTTCCATGAAGGATTTGTTCTTTAACGACTGTGTATTATGTGTTGTATATGACTAGGCTGAGAAATAAATTTCGATTGAAATGATGCAAATAATTCAACAATTTCAACCAAACAAAAGCAACACTGATATGTGAAAGTAAAAACTTGCTAGTGAAACTAACATTTTCCCGTTAAGGATTACCATTTTCTAAGTCAAAGAAGTGATTTTTGATGCAAAACAAACCGATAAAACCGATGTACTGAGCTGATCACAAAATATGGAATGTTTGTGAAGTGTGAATCATGCACACTGTTTCAGCCTCACAGATTACAGAACTAAAGCAGCGAAAGAAAGAAAGAAAAAGAAAAATGTAAGATTAAAACACTGATACAAGTAAATTATACAGACTACATTATTCTTGAAACAAACGAATTTGGTTAGATGTTCCATGTGTGTGAACTTTGAATTTCTGAAAGAGAGTAACATTTTTCATCTGATCTGATATGTTACAGTGGAAAGATTTTTAACAAAATTTCGGGTGTGTTTTTAGAAGATGTATTTGAAAGAGTTGTGTGAACGAATGATTTGTGAGTTGACTTCAATGCGATGACAGCCCTGATATGGCCCTTTGTGGTCGGCTGGGCTATAAGTATAAGCAACAGTACCTTACCTTACCTTTCTAAACAAATTTGGTTGATAGCAACATTGTCCAAGCGCTGAATTTAATGATGGTGTCACCAGTTCACCTCTGCCATTGTTGGCATTTTTTATATGAAAAGCACCACAATAATGAAATAGGGACTCATGAATCAGTTGAAACTGCATTTAATACAAAAGTAATGGTGGGAAAAATTCTTGGAATGAATCTTTTAGAGCCATTCTTATCTTTGAAAAGGTGAAGAGGCTCTGAGGTGCGTTTTGTGCTATGTAACACTCACAGAGAAACATATTCATTTAGAGTGTTGAGACTTGCATGATGTGAGACAAACATTTTTACAGCAGACTGCATGAAAACCTTGTTAATGGGATGATCCCACCTGATCTGATTTTTGAATTTCTGAAACTGTGAAAGAGATTACCGTAACGTTTTACATCTCATCTAAGATTTTACAGAAGAAGAAAGATTTTTTAACAACATTTCTGCATGCTTTTTTTTTTTTTTTTAGTGTTTGAATGAGGTTTTGTCATCTGTTCAATGACTTGTGAGTTTGACTTTAATGCAGTGACAGCCCCGATATATGGCCCTTTGCGGTCAGCTGGGCTGTAGACAACATTACCGTACCTTACCATTCTTCGTCTATGTTGGCATGCCTGACCTTGGCGTGTGATTGAAACTGCAACAAATCATCACTGTTTATTGCCCAAAATAATGGCAGGTAGTTATCAAGAAGTTCAGTCTGAAATGTCCATGCAAACACCATGATCTTGTCTTTTCTTTTCCAACATTTTCAAATAAATCATTTTTGGTCCACAATTTCACTCTTGATTGCTAAACGAATTGTACCTGAATTATTTTCTTTTCACAAAATGGATTTCGTTGATTCTATCTCAAACATTGTTCAAAATAAATACATCTATTTCTGCATGAAAGTCATCATGAAAAACATTCCTATTATTTTGTTGCTTGATATTGAGCAAATACATTTCATTCTGTTAAATTCGAACTGGTACTGCTGCTGCCACTGCTCAACAGAACTTTGGCACCCACCCCACCATTTTATTTACCAGTCTGATGTTTTTTTTTCCCAAACATTGTCTAATCAGATTCATTTTGCTTGAAATCTGGGGTACCTTCCTTTTGAAATGTTGCTGAATGACGATGGCTGGCTATTGTGATGTAGTCTGGTGATAATTATGATGATCACACAACTTGGCGTTTCTCACTTAAGTAATGACACCCCCATGCACCATATGTGCATACACTTCCCTAACGATAGGTTTACAGGCCAGTGTGTTTCCCATTGCCTTTGGTAGGCTGTCCCACTGGTGCATTTCCCAAATGACAAGGGTTGAACACTCTTAACTACTGTCAGGTGCTTTACAGCAGACAAATAAGGAAAGGTATATTTTTTGGGTTTGAAAGAATTAACACTAATAACAGTGATATTATTTTTTAAAAATTAGGGGGTCAGACTTGGTGCGAAAAACTCGTTTCGAAATTTTCAGGGAATCACAAAAATGTTTAGGGGTCACACTTTATAATTGCTTGTAAATGTACTGAAAATACACACACACACACACACACACACACACACACACACACACACACACACACACACACACACACACGCATGCACGCACACACTCACGCACGCGAGCGTTTTCTGACAGGTTCACATACTTGAAATCACAGAGAAAGACTGAAATGGATGAGGTGCTATCAACAAAGTTAGTGGAAACTCTCCAGATTATGCTGAACATTGTTTATTTAGGTTCATGTTTCAATGTTAGTAAAGTATTTTAACTTAAAGTGAGTAAGTGTGAACGCCTCCTCTAGCCGGATTTTAATTAACAGTGAAACTTGATATGCAGGATGTTCTTTGAGAGTTTCATTACAGAATTTACACAACATGAGGCAGTTCCATCAACACAGAAAGATTTTATTCTTTGACCATATTCAAGTTGCATTGCAATGATCACCGGGAGCCCGGTGACAAGCAACAGGCGAGTGACGAATATTCGTGAAACTTTGAACGAAACCATGTAGGCTGGCCACTCTTGTACTGTGCGCTGCACATACCTACATCCATAATGGAGCCATTTTGATTATCTAAACTGGTCATGTTGCATAGATTGCCTGAGGTTTGTTTCATTCGCTGGATGATCACCCCGCAAGCCACAGATGAACCATCAGTTTTGATTCTGAAAAGCTGAAGTTGTCCCATGCTATTCACGCTTGGCCGAATCACGCGATCTTGTGGTCCAGTCATAGACTTGGGTTGGCTAATTTGATGACTCTTATTGGTTTTCAGCAGAGAATAGTTCTAAAGCAGAACGTGCTCATGGACTCGGAACATTCTGAAACGTCGAGGAAAGTTAAGTTTTTATCGACTTTGATCGAGGCGGATCAGACTAAAGTGTGTTTACATGATGCGCTGCTCTAAGTTGCAGTGTGTAGAGGAGAAAATCATTGTGGCAGTAAATTTTGTTACGTTTTAGTGATGCACTGGACTGATTTCCAGTACGTCAGACAGGAATTTTATGTGTCAGAGACGCACATTTCTGCGTAACAATTATCACTGATTAACATCGGTGGAGACTAGAAGGGGGAGGAGGAATGTAGAAGAGGCATAGCAAGCTGGCACACCCGTCTTGGTTTTTTTTTGTGCTTGATTTGTTGTTGTTGTTGTTGTTGTTGTTGTTGTTTTTGTTTTGCTGTTTTCTGTGTATATGACACTACTCCCAAGACGCATATTCCCAGCCACTCCATTCACAGCCTTACCTAGAATCGCTGTGTCACAGAGTTCAGCTCGGTAGTTCGCAGCAACTTACCAATACACCATGAGGCAGCCCAACAGAAGAGAGATGCTGTACTGCTTCCGAAGACACTGTGGTGCCATTTTGTCGTGTCTTTTTATGCTCCAGTGTAGGACAGCACCTAATCACCATCATGCAGATGTGGAGAGGAAATCAGTGAAAACAGTTTGGCCTGCAGTTGCTTTGCACCGAGCGACTATATCCAGTATCGTGGTAGTATGCTTCCTTTGACAGCTTTTGAACTTGTTGAAAAATTACACATGTGTGAGTGAAATTTCCATATTGATAAAAAGGGAGAAAAATGTTCAGCATTTGAAAAAGAAGTACTCATTTTAGATTAATCATCACATAGAAAAATTCTTGCGTGGTGTACCAGTTCTGCAGAAAGCGTATTATTAATATGAATTGCTGGAAGATGGATGTGACTCACTGTCTAAACCATGATTGCTGGTATGCACTTTGGTGGTTCATCGTGTGCATAATTGTCCAGAGCCCATGGAAGTGTTTGTGTTACGATATGTTTATTTTTTTCATTCGGATAGTAATTTTCTATGAAGTCTGTTACAAACCTGTCTGACGTCATCCCTTTTCGAAACTAAAGGATGCTGTTAGAATAGACAAAGAAAGAAAAAAAAAACGGGGGAAAGAAGAAACACGTGAGATTCGGAAAAGATACTTTAGGTAACATTAGAAATGTATACGTCATACTCAGTCTCATGATGTTCTGCTTTTTTTCAATGATTGTACTGTAAGATACTATGACATGAGTTAGCCATGGACTGGATAAATACCCACCCCATCATTCAGGTTGAACTGTATGAACAGGGAACAGTTTTTGTGAAAATACCCCATTCCTTGTCATCAACTTTGGTTGACCAGAAATTCCAGGGCCTATGTTGTGTTAAAGCTAAGTGTCAGCTGCTTCAGATGGAGTGTGCCACTGGTCTGTTTATATTTCTTTTTGGTCATTCTATCAGCTTTTTAAATACCAATCCCAAGATCTCATGTCATGAGATGTTGTCACATTTTGATATTGATCCACAGATTCAAGCAAGATATTATTCAATTGTCCTCAGCTCCTAAACTTTGTGTAGTTCTGTTGTGTTCTTCAGTCTCTAAAATGAATGAAGCAAAGTGACGGATGCTCTACAAAAGTACAGCATTCCTCAGCAAATGTATGCTACCTTGTTAATCTTGGAATGTCGGTCCCACCTTTTTTTGTCAGTTTTCGTTCGATAGAGTGGGTGCATATTCAAATGCTTTACAGTGTTTATTTCAGTGCAGTATGTGTGTCAGTATTTGTATGGTATGATGTAGCATGATTTTGTCAGTAAAATGACCAGTTGCTTTGAACGGTTTCAGCAAGCAGTTCCAACACATTCTATGCAGTGTAGCGTCATTTTTGTTTGGCGTGTTGTATCACGTTGTGTTTTGTGTTCACTGTATGTACTTTTGCTGACTGATCCACTTGTGCTGCCGTCTTGTAACATGAGTCAGAGATTACAGTCAGAACTCACAGCTCAGAAAACCTTTATTCGATCAAGGATTGAGACTTAAGGCAGCAACAAGTAAGAACACTACCACTCACAAGCAAGCAGTTTTGCGCAAAAGGACTCGGACCAGTCAAGAACAAGCGTAGCAGAACTAACTTCACAAAAACCATAGTAACTGTATCGGTAAGAGTTGCTCAGTATAGATAGTAAAATCAGAATCACAACGTTACAGCAGCAGCAACGACAACAACATGTGCATGTGCTCAGAAGCATGCATCGACACTTCCCGCTGTTTTATCTTGATGGGATCAGTGCCACTTTCTGTGATCAATACCGTTGTGGATGAATGTTTTATGATTAATGGGTTTCTGTTCTGTTTTCTAAAACAACAAAAAAAAGTGACCCAAAGTATAGGTTTGTTCTCTTCTTTGCCAAGAAGTGAGCACTTTTCAAGGTACAGCCTTCAGTTTTTTTTTTTTTTTTTATCTTTAAACTTGGTGGGCCATTTGTTTTGCTTGTGAACGTGTGAATAGGTGGAAATACTGGGCTACTTTGTGGTGGTGGTGGTGGTTAATTTTTTCTGATGGTCTATCCATTTTCTGGGGGGGGGGGAAAAATTTTTTGATTTGAAGTGAACCAATAGGTTTAGTAATTTTTTGGCTGAACTACATTGCAGTCTGTACTGTGTAAAATTGTTGTTAGAATTTGAATGTTGGTCGCTGTTTTCCAGTGCTGTTCCCTTGTTATTGCTACATCATTCTGAATGCATTCTCATTAACATGGTTGAACAGGATAGAGTGGAATTGTCACTTGCGCAGAGTACACACGTCCATACACGTACAGTCACAAAGTACACACTCGCACCCACACCCACGACTAAGGTTGTTAAATGTGCATAGATGCTAGGATTGTACTGAATGCATAAGCTCTGACTATGAACTGAGTGTGACCTTGGCAAGCATGAACTACTTGCATACATTCTGAATCATGTAATGTGTTGTCAGTGTTTTCTGATTAAAACTGTTGACCTCTGCACAGTGCGACTTCTGCGCAGTGGGACTTCTGCACAGTGGGACCTCTGCACAGTGGGACCTCTGCGCAGTGGGACCTCTGCACAGTGGGACCTTTACACAATGGGACAAGGGATCATGTGTGGTGATGGAAGTTGACAGCATGTCACCGTTTAAAAAGCTGCGTTACTTTTGATGTGTGTTGTCTTGCACCTGTAGTCTGTCCGTCTGTCTTTTTTTTTTTTTTTTTTTTTTTTTTTTTTTTTTTTTTCTTTTATCCTGTAAGATTTCAGTTTGTCACTGTATTGGTCTGTCTTTTCAAACTGTTTTTTG
>JADBJO010010657.1:27500-35000 GCA_016801955.1 Conus betulinus | reverse complement strand
TTACACGCGTCTCCGAGACCCGCTGAATACAACGAGTGGACAAATAACACTCACACGGTGAAGGTTACTCGCGCTCAGTCGAGAGACAACCATATCGGACAGGCTGCTAGTTACATCCGCCTTGTTAGATAATGAGGGCGGTGTGTTTACGCATCGGAAATGGGAAATTGATACGAAATGTAGGATGTTGACGGGCCGGAGTGGGTTCAACAGCAAGCAGCTCGTTTTCACGATGAGGTATTATCATGATAACCCTAGAAATTCAGACTGCTATTGGAGATGCTGCTCAGCTTGAACCTCCTGCTATCACAACAACAACAACAAACAAAAAAACAAAAAAACAAAAGAAACACACACACACACACACACACACACACACACACACACACACACGAGGACGAGCGAGACAGACTTTTTCTGTGCTAGATCACAAGGGCATAAAATGGCACGAGGTTTATTGAGAAAATGACTGTCACAATTAAAAATGAAGAAAAATTGACATCCATTTTTTGGAATATCACTCTGTTTTCAACAGCAGAAAATATCAGTTGGGGTTGTTGTTAATAGTGATAATATCAGAAATAATAATAATAACAATAACAAATAACAATAATAATAAGAACAATAATAACAACCAATACAATAATAATAACAAATAATGGCAATAATAATAATGATAATGATAATAGTAATAATAATGATGATGATAATAATAGTGATGATAATAATGACAATGATAATATAATGATGATGATATAATAATAACAGTAATAATAATAACAACAATAATTATATTTTAATAGCGCAATAAAAACCACGTGCTACAAGCAAGTTCTGTTGGCTCTACAGTCAAAGCCATAAAAGCATAAAAAGCATCAATGAAGAAAACTCGTAAGCGGAATACAAAAGAAAAGAGCATATATTATATTACACACACACACACACACACACACACACACACACACAGAGAGAGAGAGAGAGAGAGAGAGAGGAGAGAGAGAGGAGAGAGAGAGCGAGAGAGAACTACGCGGCGACACCACCAAGTTGTGCCATATTTTCATTATGATTCAAAGAGTTAGAGTCAAAAATCAATTAAGTTGAGTTATAATCAAAATCAACACCTATAAACAGGAAGAAGGAATGTTACCACTACAAGCAGTAAACAAAATGTCCTATCCCACTTGGCTTGTAACATAACAATACCGTAAGGATCGCCTGGAAAACAAAAGCTGCGAGGACGGGGAACTAACCTCACCTTAGTGTCCACCATCAGCAAGGGTGATCGCCCTTGGTGAACTCCCAACATTACGTTCTGATTGAACGAGCTCAGCTTTTACACCTTTTCCGACCAATCATGGCGTTTGGACAGGCAAGAGTCTCATAAAATTACGTTCAGAAGTAGAATTCTCATTCTTCATGCCTGTCTCAACAAATGCTTGAATTAAAAAAAAAAAAAAAGTGGAATAAAGCTCCCCGAGAAACTGTAAAAATCTCCAGCCAAGAGTTTGGCACCAGGATCCCAAAATGGCCCTTACAGGACTCTTAAACCGTCTGGAGGCCTACAGCATAGTCCCCGCTCTGCCTCAAAAGGGTTTAATAACCAGCAAGGAGCCAAATTTAGAAAATAAAGCATTATCAAAGTCAGGAGAAGACCCAGCACCATCAAAACGCAAACACTTTCTGTACATTAACAATGATGTCCAAAAGGGGGCCCAAAACACACAAGAGACAAATCATGGCAGTTTATGCAGATTATTTACACATGCTCTGGTTGACCAATAACCGATTCACTCCATGTTCATAGCTTTCTGAGCTACCACCACCCCCCCCCCCCCCTCACCCCCACCCCCATCCCACCCCTAGACAATCTAGCACCTCCGTATCCTCGGTCATGTCACGTAATTTGTGATTTATTGCTTGTCTGCAACTGTCATGTTCCGCTAGAAGGTGCAACTGACGGAGAGAACCCCGGACCTCATGTGCTCTGATATCTGCTCTAGGACGAAGTGGTGTCTGGGCCTAGACGTGTCTGGTGAATCACCTGGTGGCCTAGACCAGTTCATCACCATCTGGAGATCGACATCGGCAACCAAAGTCGACAACTTCAAGTTGTGCTGTACATGAGGTACAGTCTTCGCACCTTCTATAATTTCAGGCCGTGGGATGAAAAGTAACAGACCTGTTCCGGAAAAAAAAGAATAATATATACCCCCCCCCCCCCCCCCCCCCCCCCCCCAATCAGGATTAAACATCTACAAAGAAGATTTAAAAGAAGAATTACTAAGCCGCCAAACGAGAAAAAAAAAATTACAAACAAATACTCTCCCTCCTCCTCCATCTTCATCTCCTTCGTCTGTTTTCGTCTTTGATAATGATGATGAATATCATCATCATCATCATCATCATCATCATCATTATTACTACTGCTACTGTCACCAATCGTTTTTACTATCCTCTAACCCCCTTTCCTGTCAGTGTTGTTACTGTTATCACTACAGTGACCATTATCATCTTTGTTACTATGATTACTGTCTGATCACACTACCATCATGATCGATATCAACTGTAGTGGTGGTAATATTGGCTATATTTTCTTCTTTTTTTCTAGCTCGTGTTAAGTCCCCTTCCCAGCAGCCTCGTTTTCATTCCACATCCATTTTGCGGCCTATTTGAGGAGACATGTAACCGTTCATCCTTCGTTTTCATTTGTCTTGAATGTTGTTTGTTTTGTCGGAAGAAGATCAAAGAAGGCACCGCGCGCGCAGTGTTTGTTTTGTCATTTGTTTGTTCTTATTTGTTTGTTCAATTTCTGCCTGCTGTCTCCTTATTTAGAAACCAACACCAAGGAATGATTTCATGTGTATTTTTAATGTGAACAGTGTGTGATATATACATAGAGATGTGTGTGTGTGTGTGTGTGTGTGTGTGTGGCTGAGATTGGTAGAAATACGAATTGATGTTTTGCAAATCGTAGAACAAGCTAAACCATATAAACGCAGTTACACATCAGGCACCCTACGTAACGACATCACGTCACGCTGATGATGCAGTTTCCATTACGTAGAAACCCGAGTCTATATTGTCTGTCAAGAACAGATCTGTGGGACGGGTTTTTTTTTCACCATGAGAGGCGCAGATGGCTTATTCCGTAACTGAGAGAGAGAGAGAGAGAGAGAGAGAGAGAGAGAGAGAATTTTCTCCTGATGCTGCAGTAGAGAGAGAGAGAGAGGGTCGGGGAACGACGAGGGGTTGGGTGGGGGGGTGTGGGGTGGGGGGGAGGGGGGGGGGGGTAAGTAAGGCTGTGAGATGAAACGAGGTGGAGGGAGAGGGTGTGAGTGATGGGGCCTTCAATGTAGCTGGGGTGCTGACCGACGTTACTACATTGCCGACTCTTCCTTCCTTCCCCTTTGACCTGCCTTGCTTGCTATTGGTAATGGTGCCCACACAAGACGCCAACATGGACAATCTTCATCCTTAATTAACAAAAAAAAAATAATAAAAGAAACAAAATAAAGACCCCCAAAACAAACAAACAAACAAACAAACAAACCACCACCACCACCAAAACAAAACAAAAACTAACATAAAAACAACAACAACAACAAAAGAAAAAAAAAAAGGTAACTGATCTTGCCTTTGATGTGTTTGAACCCCATGGAAATGTCCTGCTTCGATTCCGTTCTTGTTGTTTAAGTTAATTAGTCCCAGTTCATGATCAAACAGTGAACGATAACCCATGACATCCGTTTGAAAAACTTGCCGTGAAAACAGCCGGACAGCAACAGGTTTGAGTGACGGAGGCCGAGAAGTATTTCCACTGACGGAGGATTGCTGGGAGTGAGTGGAACCCTGCTGTTAAATGTTAACATTCCCTGGTGTTAAGGCTGTGTCAGACCAATTGACATCGGCTACAACACCAAGGCTCCATCAAAATGTTGTCATGCTCTGCATAGTTATTGCGGGGATAGTCTTCAGTTGTGACAAGCTCCTATAGCATAACACCATCAGTCTCCCAAATCCCTGGAAGTCGGAGTGTGGCTGCCCACGTGGCAGGGTAATCAAAAACGGTCACACACGCAATGTTCTCATCCCTAGCTGATGCATTTGTACCATAGTGTTTCAAGTCGGATGATCTCTGGGGTCTTTTAGCCAGGGTACGCGTACAACAACAACAACAACAACAACAGTTAACGTAGCTTTTTTCACTGCTGACTATACTTTCAAGACGGCAGGATCGTCGGACTTCTTGAAGAGAGGTCAGAGGAGATTCAGGGTGTTAAAGACGTCATCGGTATCCGCAGCTGACATCACTTCCTGTAACATTGTAAGTTTTCTTTCAAACTTGGCAGTCACGGTCGTGTGTGTAGCAAACGTCATGAATATAAAATGGTACCTGCCATCATTTGGGGTTACACAGAACGCGAGATGCTTGAGAGTATAATTATGTTATAAACAATGGTTTGCTAACTCCATCGTGCGCAGTTTCTGCTTTTAAAGTAACAACCAAGATCGACCCCATTTTTCAGTCCTCCCTCTCTCTCTCTCTCTCTCTCTCTCTCTCCCCCCCCCCCCCCCCCCCCCCCTCTCTCATTTTAAGACTATGCCTGTGTCATTGAATCTGGATAAAAAGCGAGTGTCTATCAATGGGCAAATTCATATTTTCAACATTTTAATCGGGAGCAAGTAAAACACTCACTTACCTAGTTGATAGTGACAAAAATAAAGGTAAATTCATCCGATTGATAGAATGAGGAAATGAATTGATCATCTCATTAAAAAACAAACAAACAAACAAAAAAAAAACAAACGTGAAAACGTGTTGGTCTCCCTTCCCAGCTATCCCCCACTCTCTCATCTTGTCGCTCCCGCCCCGTCCCTTCCACTTCAAACATGATGTTCCTCAAACACGTGAACGAAACCTTTCACATAATTATGACATGAAAACTTACACTCGCATGCTAGTCATCCGCTGTAGATGGTCTCCCCTGACCTGGAGCACTCACATTTTCATAGTCGGCACCTGTCAATTACAGATAAGTCTCTATGTAATGCTCAGCTGGGAAAAAAAATGTGTTAGATATCATTCCTCATCTTCTCTCTCTCTCTGTCTGTCTGTCTGTCTACCTCTCTCTCTCTCTGTCTCTCTCTCTCTCTCTCTCTCTCTCACACACACACCACACACACACACACACACACACACACACACACACACACAACACACACACACACACACACACACACACACACACACACATACACACACACACACACACACACACACACACACACACACACAGTGCGTCCATGCATAGGCCTTTACACAGACACACACCAATCCATCTGCATATATATGTCTATATGTCTGTCTATCTGTCTGTCCGTCTGTCTGTCTATCTACACACACTCACACACGCACACGCGCCCCGCCTAGGCTTCGGTGCTAAGTGGACAGAGAGTGTTTAACCTTCTTTGATCTTCATCAGCTAGGCTTCGCTGCTAAGCGGACAGAGAGTGTTTAACCTTCTTTGATCTTCATCGGCTAGGCTTCGCTGCTAAGCGGACAGAGAGTGTTTAACCTTCTTTGATCTTCATCAGCTAGACTTCGCTGCTAAGCGGACAGAGAGTGTTTAACCTTCTTTGATCTTCATCAGCTAGACTTCGCTGCTACGTGGACAGAGAGTGTTTAACCTTCTTTGATCTTCATCAGCTAGACTTCGCTGCTACGTGGACAGAGAGTGTTTAACCTTCTTTGATCTTCATCAGCTAGACTTCGCTGCTACGTGGACAGAGAGTGTTTAACCTTCTTTGATCTTCATCAGCTAGACTTCGCTGCTACGTGGACAGAGAGTGTTTAACCTTCTTTGATCTTCATCAGCTAGACTTCGCTGCTAAGTGGACAGAGAGTGTTTAACCTTCTTTGATCTTCATCAGCTAGACTTCGCTGCTAAGTGGACAGAGAGTTTTTACCCTTCTTTGATCTTCATCAGCTAGGCTTCGCTGCTGAGTGGACAGAGAGTGTTTAACCTTCTTTGATCTTCATCAGCTAGGCTTCGCTGCTAAGTGGACAGAGAGTGTTTAACCTTCTTTGATCTTCATCAGCTAGGCTTCGCTGCTAAGTGGACAGAGAGTGTTTAACCTTCTTTGATCTTCATCAGCTAGGCTTCGCTGCTAAGTGGACAGAGAGTGTTTAACCTTCTTTGATCTTCATCAGCTAGGCTTCGCTGCTAAGTGGACAGAGAGTGTTTAACCTTCTTTGATCTTCATCAGCTAGGCTTCGCTGCTAAGTGGACAGACAGTGTTTAACCTTCTTTGATCTTCATCAGCTAGGCTTCGCTGCTAAGTGGACAGACAGTGTTTAACCTTCTTTGATCTTCATCAGCTAGGCTTCGCTGCTAAGTGGACAGAGAGTGTTTAACCTTCTTTGATCTTCATCAGCTAGGCTTCGCTGCTGAGTGGACAGAGAGTGTTTAACTTCTTTGATCTTCATCAGCTAGGCTTCACTGCTAAGTGGACAGAGAGTGCTTTCAAGCTGTGAAAAAACATCCGACCTCAGTAGGCAAATGCGCTAACTGGAAGTCCCTCTATGTCCACTCTGAGTGGCTTGTAAGGAATACAAGATTAAAACAAAGGCCTCTCTGAACGCTCGTACAACTTACCTGACTCCTCCAGTCTTGCTCTCACAGCAGACGGGCCAGGGTCTGTGGACACAGGTTTCTCACACACACTCCCCGGCCTCCATTCTCGACTTCAGGGCACCTCGTTTCGGTTTCTTGACCTCTGCGTAGAGTTGGCCTTCACCTTCCGGTTCCTGTGGAGCGGCAAGGTTGCTCGTCTGAGAGTTCTTCGTCTTCTTCTTTTTTTTCTTCTTCTGAACTTGAGCGTACATTTCTTCGGGCCGGACAGTTCCCTCCCTTGGCGCGTCCCGGATCAGGAGTGGGGGGCTCAGGTTGGATGTGGGGGGCTGATACAGAGCCTGGTTGTTGGTGTTGTTGTGTGGGCTGAGGGTTTCCGCCAGGTCTGGGTTTCATGACGACTGCATACACGTTTTCTGCCTGGGGCTCGGGGCTTTGAGCTTGAGGTGGAGATGCTTTGTCTTCTCCGTCAACTGTGGAATACAGCCCCATTTCGACATCCTCATTGGTGGAAAGGTTGTGCGACGTGCCTGTGTGGGGACTGATTCAGGGCCTGGGGTTGTTTTGGGGCTGAGATGGGGCTTCGTCTTGAGGTGGAGATGCCTCCGTCAACTGAGGAATACAGCCCCATCTCCACATCCTCATTGGTGGAAAGGTTGTGCGACGTGCCTGGTGGGGACTGTAGATTCAGGTCGTCTACATCACGTGGGACTGAAGACGCGGTCTGATTGGTTGGGAGGTTGGGACCACGTGACGTTGAAGGGAGAGGGTGTGTGGGGTTGAAGTCGTCGCCATTGTCGCGGAAATCATGGGCGGACTCCACAGAATCTGCGACAAGAGCATCGTCATAAGAAAGACACAGATAGAA
>JADBJO010010657.1:0-22500 GCA_016801955.1 Conus betulinus | reverse complement strand
GAAAACCAAAGGGAATGAAGGAAAAAGGGAAGGGAGTAGATTGAGAACATGGGGTGAAGGTGGGGGGAGGTGACGATGGACGGTGGGAAAGGAGATTGGGCCACGGACAGAACCAGTCAAGAGAAGTGAGACGGTGGGGAAGGGGGGGGGGGAGGGCAGAGAAGGTGGTGGGGCGGTGGGGGGGGGGGGTAGGAAAAGGCGGGGTTAGTGATACGCAATGTTATTTTTCTGTCGTTATATCAAGGTACGTATTGATATCATTCCACAGTGGGTTTTTTTTTTTTCTTGCTCGTCGAATATGTCAGAAAATAAAATATTTATACCACCACCAGACATGTTAGCAAAATAATGTAGAACATCAGGCGTAAGACTTCCGAGCCCCTGCAGGGATAAATCCTCTTATGGTTGCGATAGTGGAGAGAGCCACTTGAATCACCATTAAAATATTACCCTGAGCATACATACAAAGATACATACATACATACATACATACATACATGCATACATGCATATATACATGCATACATACATACAGTATACATATATACATACATACATACTTACTTACTTACTTACTTACATACATACATACATCCATCCATCCATCCATCCATCCATCAATACATACATACATACATACATACATGCATACATACATACATACATACATACACATATACATACTTGAATCGCCCCAAGAACATTATCCTAGGTCAAGAGTAGCGGCTATTTTTTCTGACAAGAAGCCATATTCTGACATGCATATGTATATATGTATATTCACCCATATATATATATATATATATATATATATATATATATATATATATATATATCCATCCACATGTATATATCTGATCCAGCGGACGAAAGGCCTAGGAGCGGGCAATATTAATAGATCTGCCTCCGAGAGGGATTGCTATGGTTCCCTCATGCAGCTAGTGAAGGGTTTTCCATAAAATTATGATGTATTTTCTTAATTTCATGTTCCCCATTTTCTTCATCTTCACCCCCCCTTCTTCACCCACCCCCCCCCCCCCCCCCCCCCTCTCTCCCCCTTTTTTTTTTTTTTTTCAAATCTTTGCCAAGTCATTACTATAATGACGGAAGAATTTTTAGCCTGTACTTGTTTTCCCACACTACTTAATTGCTCAGCGTTATATTGTTTGGTCAATCAGTGGGATATTGCACCTCTGAGGAGATCCAAGTAGAGGTTAATGAAACAAACCGCAGCGTTACAGGAACCAGACGAAAAAGCAGAAGAGCACACAAAACAAAGTGTGAAGTAATGCGGTTTTAATGAACGATACAAAACAGGACAAGAAATTTTCGGCAATAGGCCTTCCTCAGCGACAAAAAAATAAAAACAGTACAGACATTAACGTGCGCCATTCACCACTTTGGCTTCACAAGGGGAGTATTGCGCATATTAATGTCCGTACTGTTTTTATTTTTTGTCGCTGAGGAAGGCATACTGCCGAAAATTTCTTGTCCTGTTTTCCCTGTTTTGCGTCGTTCATTAAAACCGCGTTACTTCACACTTTGTTTTGTGTGCTCTTCTGCTTTTTCGTCAAGTAAAGGTTGTTCTGCGCAATTTTGGGTTATTGAACGGCAGAGCTGACCTCTCAGACTGTTCCATATCTTTTTGATCTCCCTTGCATCCTTGCATGGATCCTCAAGCATAGGCTCAAAGATTGCCCCCTACATTTGAAACTGCTTAATTTTTTTTGTTTTTTCAACTTTTCTCCTCTCCACACTTTCGTTTTGTTTCATGTATTACCTTTCGCTGGCTGCTTTGGGGGTGCTACTGGATTCTTTTTTGAACCCTTGGTGGTGAGAACACCGCAGAATTATGGACTGTGGTGTGTCTCTATTTGACGACAAGAGCATAGACACAATTAACCCCGTGTCCCTAATGAGTCTGATCCTGTGGATGAAAGGCCTAGAAAAACAATATAAAGCGATCTACTTTTGAGAGATATTACGATAACTTCATTATGCAATTAGTGAAAGTTTTTCAAATTTGTAACACATTTTCTTAATGTTATGTTCCCATTTTCTATGTACCTTAACACCGCCCCCCCCCCCCCCCCCCCCCCCCCCCCCCCCCCCCCCCCCCCCCCCGCGCGGTTTTGTTTTCCAAATCTTTGCGAAGTCATTACTAAAAAGGCGGAAGACATGTTAGCCTGCGTTTGTTTCCCCACTTTACTTAATCGTCTATATATACATACATGCATATACATAGCATGCATGTATATACGCCTGCATGTATACAGAGAGACGAAAAGATGCACGCACATTCGCAACCTACGAACACACATACACACGTTTTCACGAAGAAACAAGTACCTACGTGTAACATATAGCCGGCAAGACTGCTTCACCTTTTTGGTGTATGACTGACCATCCGACAAGCCCTTAATACACTCCATAGTTCCAACTGATCTAGACAAGAGCTCTTGTCTGATGGTCAGCTTGATCCACGTCTGTCCTTGTACGTGCAGCTTAAAAGAGGAGTCTTCTGGATAGCATGACCACAGGTAATGATAATAGGAACAGCTGCCCAGGTAGACGGTGCTCTTTCCATCAGGATGCCAGTACAAGACTACCCTGTTGCTAATTGACGCTTCGCAGGTTACTGACCATGGATCGCCTTCTGTAACTGCAAATTCTCTGTTATTCCTGCAGATATCACCTGCAAAAATGGTAAGATACACAGATTAAAGCGGAAATAACAACTCTAGAATCAATCAATCAATAATTGCATCAAGTTATTCTTTTAAACTGATAAGTTAAACAAACAGATTATGATGACATCTGTCCAGGATGGGGGAAACCTAGTTCTGCTTAAGTGCACTAAGTTGATGTATTATTAGTCAGGCATAACACACCAAGGTTACCTCTGCACTCATCATACACGCATATACACCCTCATGCACCCATCAAACATTCACCTCTCTCTGGGAATGGGATGTCACGCATTCGTTTCTCTCCCTAACACGACCGAGAAACAAGAAATACAATTTGTATGCTACTTATAATTACACATGAAAATCCAATTACACAAAATGCAATAATGAAAACATAAAAGATCAAAACTTCCTAATTCCGGGTTGTAATAAAAACGGCTTCTTACCTGGCCAGGGTTCCACACACACACAACCACACTAGCACACCACACCACAGTTCCCGAACAAGTCACTTCAAGTTTTCTTCAGCACTGGGTGATGGTGACGCCCTTGATTGACTGGCTCCAGGTTTCAGGACTGGGTCTTCGTGGTCGTCTCTGGGAACTAGACGTAGAAATCTTCTTCTTCGTCTCTTTCACCCACCTCTGGGCTTCAAACTCAGTCTTTTCTTTTTCAGCTTGCCTTTTATCCTAAAACCTTACTGTCACTTCTGTCTCCCAGACCACGTTTCTCTTGACCCCACTCTGTCCCGCTCACTCTCCTCTCCTCTCTCTCCTCTGTCCGGCCTTCTCTCTCTCGTGGTGTTCTCCTCTCTCTGCCGATGTTGTTCTCCCCTCGGTTTATTAGGGACGAACCCAAACTATATCCCTTTGAGCCGTGCCTTTGTCCATGCTGGTTCTCCACCACCCTTGTTCACAAGTACACTGAATCTCCTTTTGCTAAATTCTTCCACACATCAGCATTTACACACATCCTTACCTTAGGAAACAGCCACTTCACACCAAATAGACATCGAAAATTCCCGCCGACTCCGGGAGCCACTTTAACACGGTAATTATCCCAGAGAAAGCAACGACAACAACGTCCACACGCATTCAGCTAGTCTGACAAAACATCAACACAGTGTCCCATGGCAATACCATCTGAACAAGCCCAAGACTCCTGCTCTTCAAGATCTGTTTACAAAGCAACTTCAGCTGACTGAGTATTTCGTGCCCACTCAATGCTCCGAGGTCCTAGTGGTTACATTTCACTCCCTTTCGCTATCGGGAAGGTTCGAACTCGGGAGGGTCCTCACTACCCTAGGTGCCATCTATCACGTGACAGTTAATTACTTGACCACTTCAACCTCCTTGACACAGTTCGACCGCTAGGTGAGGGCGCTACTGCTAATTGTCCCATTACTTATTTCTCTACCACATGAGGCATTCTTTTCCTCTAAAGCGCTTAAGGCCCTTTGTGAGAGGTTTCACTCCCTTGACAACATCAATCGATTAGACGACCAGTCAATTTTTTTTTTTTTTCATTAATCAACCAATTGGTTAATCAGTCAAACAAGCAAACGAGCAGTTAAAACTAATCGCAATCTGCCTCTACAAAAATGCACAGATATATGCACTCTGTTTCTCATTTGTTTCTCTCTCTCTCTCTCTCTCTCTCTCTCTCTCTCTCTCTCTCTCTCTCTCTCTCTCTGTGTGTGTGTGTGTGTGTGTGTGCAAGTGTGTCCCGTACATGCGCGTGCTTGTGTGTGTGTGTGTGTGTGTGTGTGTGTGTGTGTGTGTGTGTGTGTGTGTGTGTGTGTGTGTGTGTGTGTGAGTGTGTGTGTGCGTGTGTGCACGCGCGTGTGCGTTTTGCGTGTATAGTATTTCCAGGGGCAGACTTTAAGTAACATGACTGTTTCCAAGGAACTGCGATTGCGGGAAACCCCCAAATTTCGCAGAGTGATCGTTGTAAAATGTTTTCTTCTGCTTTTCTGTGCTGTCTCATCTTCTGTGCCTCTTCAATGACTCTACCCCATACCGCTCATATACCACCTGTCTGTCCACACAGCCCCACCAATGACTGTACCCCATACCGCACATACCACCTGTCTGTCCACACAGCCCCCACCAATGACTCCACCCCATACCGCTCATACCACCTGTCTGTCCACACAGTCCCACCAATGGCTCCACCCCATACCGCTCATACCACCTGTCTGTCCACACAGCCCCACCAATGGCTCTACCCCATACCGCTCATACCACTTGTCTGTCCACACAGCCCCACCCTGGACTGTGACGCCTCAGCTCTGGTGTCATCAGTCACCAGGCAGCTGTCAATGTCAAGTCACCACGAGAAAACCCAACAGAGGAAACGCTGCACTGCTGCTGAGTCACTTTGGTGCTGTGTTCAGTGGCGCCTGTTGTGAGCGTACTTGGAGAGCTCACCACCTACTTAGCCCTCTACGGACGACAATGATTGCTAAGTCGTGGAGCCAGTGTGAGGGTGTCTAACTACAATCCCCGTGAACTTGCTGATACTGGCAACTTTGACATGAACTCGCCAAGACCAGAGACGTGGAAGGAGAACAAAATCGAGACTGAAGTCACCATCAGCGAAAGGCATGAAGGGCCACAGAATTTGAGACTTTCGATGATGATGATGATGATGATGATGATAATGATGATGATGAAGATGATATTATGGAGTTCCATTCTGGGTTAGACGGCGTGTCAAGGCTATAGTCTACGCTCATTGTCACAATATACCCTGGTGTCAACCAGGCCCGAGAGATGAGACCTGCAGTGCTGGTCAGGAAATTTGAGCAACACTCTCAAACCCGCATTCATTAGGTAGGTGAAACTCGAATGCGCATTCCCAGTCTCGCCAGTTGAGCCCAATGCAAACTCAATTATGGGTAGAAGAGGGTCGAGGGAGAAAAGTCCCACAGATAAGAGGTGGATGGCTCCCGTGGGAATCGAAACCACCACGACCACCCAGCCAAGAGTCGGCGACGCTAGCCGCTGTGTCATGATGGCTGGTGATCGATGTTAATAATAAGATCGAACTCGAAGCGCATCACAATATGTATTATTTAAGTGTTGTTTTAACGAAGCAAACGTTCCTGTGAATACTGATAAGCATTTCAGAGTGACAAGTCAAATGTGAAGTCCGTGTTTTTAGGCTGGCAAATGAAGCCTCAGGCCAGTTTGAAAGCCTCGACTGGTATAGCTGATAAAAAAAAGAAGAAGAAGAAGAAGAAGAAGAAAGAGAGAGAGAGAGAGAGAGAGAGAGAGAGAGAGAGAGAGAGAGAGAGAGAGAGAGAGAGAGAGAGAAAAAGTCACAGGCCAAACGTAAAATCCTCGATATTTGCTGACAAATGAAGCTTCAGGCCAGATGTAAAATTCTTGACAACTGACCAACAAATAAAGCTTCAAGTCAGATGTAAGATTCTTGACAATTGACAAACAAATAAAGCTTCAAGCCAGTTGTAAAATTCTTGACAACTGACCAACAAATAAGCTTCAGGCCAGATGTAAAATTCTTGACAACTGACCAACAAATAAAGCTTCAGGCCAGATGTAAAATTCTTGACAACTGACCAACAAATAAAGCATTAGGCCAGATGTAAAGTCTTTGATAACTGGTCGACAAAAAAAGTCTCAGTCCTTCTTGGATGCCTCCAATAATTTTTTTTCTCTTTCACCATAAATAGTAACGTCTGCTGATTGGTGCCTGAAACCATATCCATTCTCATTCTTACATAACTAGTCCTCAAGCGTCAGTGGGTAGGTACTCCACAATTTCTGACAGCAGAGGTCATGTTGGGGTGATGTGTTGAGCATTTGACGGTGTCACTGGTGTTTTTGTGGTTGTTCATTGATAGCGTTTTGTATATGTCATTCTCTTGTTGGTTTGTGCATGTTGTGTTGCTCTTAGTATGTTTTGTTGTTGCTGCTGCTGTTGATTTATTTCATTGCCATTCTTTTCGTATTGTTTTGTTGGAGTTGTTGATTGTTTTGTTTTAGTTTCTTGTGTGTGTGTGTGTGTGTGTGTGTGTGTGTGTGTGTGTGTGTGTGTGTGTGTGTGTGTGTGTGTGTGTTCTTTTCTTTGCTGTTGTCTTGTTGTTGTAGTCTTTTTTGGTGTTTTTCAGTTTTGTTGTTGTCGTCATTTTTTGTGCTGTCGTCGTTGTTTTGTTCCTATTGTTTCACTGCACTCACTTTGTTTTTTTTCCTATTGTTTTATCATTGTTCTCTTTTTATTAGTCGTTGATGTTTTGTTGTTATTTACCGCCATTATTGTTTTATTGTTGTTTTTTGTTTGGTAATCAATTCGTGTTTTGTTCTTTTTTGTTTTCGTGATTTTTTTTGCCATTTTTGTTTTGTTGTAAGTTTTCTTGGTGTTTTGTTGCTATTGTTTGTTGTTATTGTTGTTTTTTGTGTTTGTTGTTGCTGTGTTGCTGTTTTGGTATTGTTTTGTTGTTGCTGTTTTAGTTTTAAAGTTGTTTTTTTTTTTTTTTTTTTTGGTGCTGTTTTGTAATTATTGCTTTCCGAAAGAGAGAGAGAGAGAGAGAGAGAGAGAGAGAGAGAGAGAGAGGGGGGGGGAGGGAGGGGGAGGGGGGGTGAGGAGGCAAAATTATTTATTGCTCAGTCAGACCATTCAGCCTGTCAGTAATCAGATCGTCGGTCAGTCTGTCTGTCGGTCAGTAGCTTTGTCGGTCAGTCAGTAAATCAGACAATCGTTAACATTCCAGGTACCCAGTTATTAGTAGGTATGTTAGCCAGTTCAACACTTGGATCTTCACTCAGTTAATATGTCACTCAGTCAGTGGCTTTGTTGGCTGGTCAAGAAATCAGACAATCGTTAATATTCCAGGTGCCCAGTTATTAGTCTGTACATGGGTCAGTTTGGCACTAGGCTCTTAACTAAGTTAATGAGTCAGTCAGTCAGTCTGCTGGTCGGTAGCTTGGTCAGCCAGTGAATTGGGTGGCGGTTGGACGAGTCGGTCGGTGAGTTGGTTGGCTGGTTTGCTGGCTGGTTGGCTGGTTAGTTTATTATCTGCCGAGCTGGTGGTTCTTTTCGTGAGTCGGTTTCCTAGTGGGTTACTCGATCATCTGGGTTTTTTTTTTCAGATTTAAAAGATTCAGCTGATGAACTCAGTTGGTCAGATCGACCTGATAAAACTGGTCCACCACTCGCTTGGCTGATGATGCAGATGATAATGGCTATGACTGACTGAAGAAAGTGTCAGTGATCCACTTCCTGTATGGCCAGACAGCATGGAATCCCATTTGTTTCCATCTCTGACAATCCGACACGATGAAGATAACAATCAAGCAGGAACGTGTGTGCAGTGTCCACAAGTGGACAGGCAAGGCACAGGCACACGTTGAACGGACTTGCACATAATCACAACGTGGTAATAGGCTCTAGAAAAGAGTCGTTTGTATTCCGTGGTTACTCGGCTGTTTATCTAATCTCTTCCACGTCTACCAACAGTGCGTGTAAAAATACAGGGGATCGGGGAGAGGTGGAGGGGGGGTGAGAGGGGACAGGAGGGTGGGGGCTTGGTTGGTAGGGTGAACAGGATGAAGAAGGGACAGGGAAGGGGAAGCAGGAAGAAGGGTCGCGGTGGGGTCTTGGTTGAACGGTAGAGCCTGAAAATAGTACTTAACTTACACATCACTTGGTGGAAGAACCGGGATGTGTGTGTGTGTGTGTGTGTGTGTGTGTGTGTGTGTGTGTGTGTGTGTGTGTGCGCGCGCGCGCATGCACGCGCGCGTGCACGCTTGCGAGCGCTTGTGAATGTGTGTGTGTGCGTGTGTGTGTGTGTGTGTGTGTGTGTGTGTGTGTGTGTGTGTGTGTGTGTGTGTGCGCGCGCGCGCGCGCGCGCACTTGCGATTTCGAATTCGGACAACGTTGGATGTCTGAAATACTTGGCAGCCATATACTCATTTCTTAGTACACCGGACAAGCCAAAACAAAGTTACATTCAGTTTCAAAAGCTATTCAACAGAGCGGACAGTCTCACTTGTCATTCTTCACCGTCAGCAGATATGGTCTTCAAGTAATTGACTGATTAGAGTTTGCATACATGGTATGTAATTCGTGGGACAAAAGTGCAGAATGTCGATTTTGTTTTGCGCAGTTAATCAACCGTTGTTTAGAAACAATGAATAAACTATCTTTCATTGCCAACACCTTGGGCTTCCCATACATCACCAAAGCCATGTATGTACAGAACATTCCTCAGACTACAAGCCCACGTGATATAACTTTGCTCCTGGATATGTAACAGCATATTGTAAGCTTTCTTAGAAAACTGATCATTATATAGTCTTAGCTGAAGCCTGAATTTCACATATTTAACATAGGCAGATCCATATTACGGAAACCTCTCAGTTTTCACATAAATTAGCTGTCTGGGAGCTTAAGAATGAACACCTAAGAAACTTTTTATCACAAAGAGATGAACGTTTTCAGTTATCGTTTTTATTTTATTTTTTTTTGTATGGCCCCAAATTTCATCGCCATTATGTCAAAACAGGTTGTATTTGACAGTCAAACAGCTTGAAAAAAATATATTAGGAGAATGTTCATCAACTGCCCACAGCGTTCTTATAAAAGCAATGACTCCTTATATCTTTGGCGCGATTCGCATGGTCTTCCAATGTTGTCTTGAAGCTTAGACGTTTAAACATAAAAAATACCTCAATCCTTATATACATTAACAACTTTAAGTGCTTCTTTTCCATAAAACCATCTTTCATTTTCGCTAAAGTATCCTCCATTTCAAAATACCACCACATGTGATTCTTTAAATTGACAATAAGATCAAGCCGTTTTGCAGTTGTATGTAAAATATTCAATTGTCTTGAGAGACCAACTGGGCGGTCAGATGTCAAAGTTGAGACATCAGCAAAATGGAGAATCATATGTGGAATAAAAACAGGAGAAAGCCGGCCGCCGTGTATGCCATCTGCAAGCACATCAGTGGTCAGTTCATTGATAAACAAGGAGAAGATGACTGGAGAGCATACTTCCCCTGTTTCAGACTCCGAAGACACCTAAAACTATCCGTAAAATCGCTACCAACTCGTACTTCAACAATTTCGTACACTGTATAGGCTTACTTTTGAATGCCTGTGAATTTCTCCCTTTTAAACCGCTCTTCCTTCATATTTCCCATAATTCACTCCTGGAAACACTATCAAGAGCTATTTTAAAATCAATAAATGCTACATATAGTTTTCTATGTCTAGATAGCTGTTTTTGTACCATGGCGTAGAAAAAACAAAGAACGTGGTTAGAAGTACAGTGCTCTGCTTTAAATCCAGCTTGTTCTTCTCCTATAATACCATTCGCTTAGAGAGAGAGAGAGAGAGAGAGAGAGAGAGAGAGAGAGAGAGAGAGAGAGAGAGAGAGAGAGAGAAGGGTTTTAAGACTCACCTGAACACGCAGGCGACAGAACCAACAGACAAAGGAACACTGCTTTTCTCTTCAACGCCATGGCGCTAGACCTTGCCCTCCAAGAGGGCATTTTAACTGTATTACTGCTACAACGGATCAACTGACTGCTGCTGGGTGTTTCTTTTTTTTCTCCTGTCTGGGAAAAATGGTCTGCCCTTGCGGTGACAAGGCATAGTATTCCTCTCCATACAGAACAGCGACAGTGCAACAAGGAAGTATACATATATTAGTATATATGACATTTATAAGGGAGTAACAGGCGGGATGGGTGTACCATCCTAATTTGTCATTACCATGTCTGCACTTGATAAAAAAAAAATCAATCCATTTCATGCAACAGAAATGTGAGGAAGTAATTTACAGTTGACGTTTCACCAGCCAGATCATCGAGCCAATCAGTCACTGCATCTTGGAAGGTGAAGCAGCCTGATGTTTTTTCTTTTTAAGCAGCCTGACGCTGCTCAGATAATGCCACGACTCTGCATATACAAATTCAAACTAAAGCAACTCTCATGTGACTCATGGCATATACACGATGTTTTGGTGAGGTACAGTAGTGCCTGAAGCCAACCAGTGCCCGCTCACACTGTCGGATTAATTCAGCAGGTGGATATGTTATGTGTCAGAATCTGTGTAGAGTGTACAATATCTATACCACCCAACGATATTTTCAGGTCGCAGCCCCGGCGACTAAAACACGATTCTAGGCGCAGGTTAAATCTAAATCGTGCTCTTGACCTTTACTGAATGACGCTTTTGACGACACAGACCCCCGATCGTGCGGGTCGCCCAAGACCCACATATTTTGTAAATTTTTTTTTCTATTGTTTATCCCTATTCATATCACGCGGGTCTTGTAAGACCCATACCTGATAAAGAGCGGTTCAGCAGCTTGTTCCTCACCCGATGGCTCGGGTCATGTGCGACCCCATGAAAGTGTGTGGGTGCTGGGGAAACCGCGACTAATTAGGCTGATAATGGATTGTACCCACACATGAAATTTCTGTGACCAACGGCTATTAAGATCGTTGACAAACTCCTAAGATTTCATGAGCATAGCTCTCTATCATTCATAAGATATGATATTGTTTTCACTGGGTCATGGAAGACCCAGGAAGCACGGTAATATAGGTCTACATCATAGAGACAAGATGGAGTTACCAGCCCAGTACGTAGTTAACATGTCTGCGCTTGAAGTACATTTTGCATTCCTTTTCACAATAAAGATATAATAAGTAATTCCGTGCTGAGATTTCACCAACCAGCCCATGGAGCCAACCAGCCCATGAAGTCAACCAGTCCCAGGTGCTTAGAAAATGCCGCGTCTGGCTGTGACAATCTGCAATGCACAAAGCTGAACTGAAGTGAGTATATCATGTGACTGATCGTGCATGTGCTGTCTTTTGGTTATGAAAGATGGCGCCTTAAGCCGACCAGTGCTCTCTCATTTGTCAGATTCACTCAGCAGATGCGTGTGTGATGAATCAGAATCTGTGTAGAGTGTGGAGTGCACAGAATCTGCACTGCACAGGGGGAAATTTTCTGTCACCGTTTTTAGCGATAGAGCCGTCAGTTCGATTTGCTCAACACAGCTTTAAGTAAGGCACAGTGGGCAAGTCGGAAAATGTTAGATTTCAGCCCTGCTGTCACCCGACAGAACTAGAGATGTACAAGAACACAAAACAAGGAAGACAATTGCCTGTAGGGCTCGCTTGGGAGACTGAATACTGCGTACAGGTGATGGTCAGGCTTTTTTCTTTTTGGGGGGGGGGGTGGGGGGGGGACAAATGGGAAGGGACAGAGCAATGTAGATCTTGTTTGCTTGGTGTAGCTCACTGAGACTCACTAAATACAACGAGTGGACGAATAACAATACACCATGAAGCTTACTTGCACTCAGTCGAGACTCAACCATATGAGACTAGCTGCTATTTAATTCCGCCTAGATGTTAGATAATGCGTACGGTGTGTTTACACATCGGAGATGGGAAATTAATACGAAATGTAGGAATTTGACAAGCCGGAGTGGGTTCAACAGCAAGCAGCTCGTTTTCACGATGAGGTATTATAATGATAAGTCTAGAAATTCAGACTGCTCATGGAGATGCTGCTCAGCTTGAAACCTCCTGCTATGAAAACACAAAACAAAACAAAACAAAACAAAACAACCCCTTAGCAACACTTCCTTGGCATACTGCACAAAATTTCTGACGGGGTGATCCCAACACTGCTTCTGGAGGAATTTCTCACACCAACTGCTCCAGGCCTTAGAGAGATTAGCATACAGAGTTTTAAAAGTGATTATTATTACTCCACCAAACAATGAAACGCATCGTGTTTTGTCGTGTGATTCGTTTGTCCACGTTGTTGGCTGGAGTCATCATAATCACGTTTAAAATTTGTTGAGATCTCCGCCTGCAGTCGTAGAACGCATGGCAAAATGTCCTGTACCATCATGACCGTGGCATAACATCTTATTTTAATTCAGTTTATATGCTCACTATGATATCAAATCATATTACAGTCACATCACAATCTGTACCAACCATGATAACAAATCATGTTACGGTGTACTAACCATGATATCAAATCATTGCCACATCCTTGGTTGTCTCTGTGATGTGTTATCTCCTTCGGTCATCGATCACCATGCTGTGTTGATTTTACTTCAGTTGGCATGTGTGTAAAGGCTGTGTGCTGTGGCTAGAAAAAGGGCTGGCTGGACATACCATTTATTTACATTAGCATAGGGGATACAGGTCTGTCTGTCTTCTAGTTTTTTCCACCTTTTTTGAAAACAGCTGACAGTCGAAACGGACTGTCTCGGGGATGGTTTTCTTCTGACCAAGAAGACGTCGTCCACAGAGTTATTTCCGGTGGTGGGAGAGAGAGGAAGTCCGTATCTTTTCAGGCAGATGTGTGGGCCGTAGGACCTTCTCATGTTGACTTACCATGACCTTATACTAAAATCTGCACCAACCATGATTCGAAAAAGTGTTACAGACAGTCTTACTGCAGTCTGTACGTACAATGATATCAAATCATATTACAGTTTGTATGAAGCAAGATAACAAATCATATTACGGTCTGCACTAGACATGATAACAAGGCATATTACAGTGTGTACCAACCATGATATCACATTACAATGCAGTCTCTTCTTTCCTTGGTGTCAACTCATATTACAGTCCATACTTTCCATGAAAGGAAAACAGTATTACAGACACTCTGACTGACTAAGCCATCAAATCACATGACTGACAGTCTGTACTAACCTTGATATACCAATTATATCATGAATAGCGTGTACGGCAAAACGATCCGGAGGCAAAGAGGTCAGTTATCTAGACTGCTATAGATACTGGGGTACTGTGTTAAAAAAAAAAAAAAGAAAGAAAATGCCTTCCTCTTCCCGCAAATTCAGGTCACATCAAAATGTGTATGAAACCCAGTTGTCAGGCCTGTAAATTTTCTTCTGTTTCATCCATTTCAGTATTGTTTAAAATCATGATTAAGCTAATCTGAAAAAAAAAATTCACCAGAAAATAATTGCTGGGGATAAAAAAAGAAGTGTTTCCCCCTGGATGTTTACTTTTACGACAGTGAATTTATATGTTTTCAGTTTAGCAAATGCAGTGTAATGCTCATAACTTGCAGAAAATCGACAATGTTATTGAGAAGTGGATTGGGAGGTGGGGATGGGGGGGGGGGGGGGGGGGGGGGGGGGGGGGGGGGGGGGGCGTTTGTCCCCTGAGGCCCGCTGGGGCACTGCTCCCTGAACCAAGACATGGGATTTGTGGTGCTAAGGATTTTAAGGGTAATGCAGTTTGTGGTAGCCTTTTTTTTTTAACTCTCTCTCTGTGTGTGTGTGGTGTGTGTGTGTGTGTGTGTGTGTGTGTGTGTGTGTGTGTGTGTGTGTGTGTGTGTGTGTGTTATTCGGACCTTTTAAGTCATCACTTAGAATGTACATGTTTAACTTGATACCGAATTGTAAAGCTGTCATTCAGGTTGTCCTTTCTTGATCGCTTAACTGTTAGTGTCACTATACATGTCTGTGCACATGGTTACCTTGGTACTGTCAACGGCATGAGATGCTTACTTCATCCTTGGCATTGGATACATGATTGTACTGAAAAGGATGATTTGTGGGATGAAAAGATGTAATTACAGAAATAAGCTGATCAGTTGATGATTGATGGTGATAGACTGTGGAAGAGAAGAGCTGCTGTCAGTTAACAGCTGATAATTATATGTTACAGGTATCCCATAACCTTGTTAAACTAGCTCCACCTTTTAATTGTAGTATTTCGCTTGGTCTTAACCTTTTCTGTAAGAATTGAACATGTGATGTGAACTAATGATGCTGATAATGGTAACAGAGGTAGCAATATTTGTGATAAGGATAAATGATAGTAATGGTATTGACTGTGAAATGGGTTGGTATTGTGCCCAGTTATGGAAGCTGAAAGGTAATGGAACAGAACTGACATGGGCTGTTGTTAAGTTGGTCGTGTACTGTTTATAATCTCCCTTTCCTTAATATCTATATCAGTTCATTGTATGGGTCAGAAACACAATAGTAGATGGGCCCCATATGTACTGAACATCAATAGACCATAATTTACTGTGACTGATAGATATGTGCCGCAGTTTTATCTCATCTGCTTTCTAGGATTCTACAGACTTACAGGAACAATTAGAAAAAAAATGACTCGTCACATGTCCACCCAATGTCGGCTGCAAGACTTGCGAAAGAGATCAGCTGAAAATGAAATCACTGTCAGTCTCAATACGGCTGACACCAGTTCCAGATTCATCAACATCAAAACAATGTCTTGAGCAACTGAAATTGTATCCATGGGGTGTTGTGTCACTATATTTTTTTTCAGTGTGTGTGTGATTTCCTCATTTTGAGACCTATTTAAACTCGGAGGAAAGCTGCAGTGGATAGTAAAGGATTTTTGTGACCTGACTCTTACTAAAGGAGTTGTTTTCAAAGATTGATTCTTTGGATCATTTCAGTTTTTGCAGGCAATCAGGTCAACTTCTTATCATAATGAAGGTACACAATTTTAAGATTGCACTGACCCCCCTCCCCCCTTCCCCACCTGTGACATTGATGATTACGAGTGGGACACCATGGTTATGATACCAGCAGGTATAATTTTTGTTCATAGACCAGTTAAACTTATTATTATCAGTTTAAAAAGTATATATTTTCAGTTTAACATCAACATATCTGTGACTATAATGATGGCAGATAGGGATTACCATAGTTTTGACAGAATGGGCAATGGGGTACTGCACATGGTGCCCCCCACCCCCACCCCCACCCTCATCTCCACCTCCCTTTCCCCCTTCCCCCTTTCTGACCCCACCCCTCCTGTACCCAAGTCATTACCCACCCCCTTCCATTCCTCCCTCACAATGGAAAGTTAAAAAAATTGATTTCTTTTATTGAATAATTGTATATTTACGATGTCCAGCATACTTATCACTACTAGCGACTACCTCCCATTTCTGAAATAGTCTGGAAAGAAAAAAGTCTCATACTAATTACAAGTTAGCGACTAACTCCCATTTAAAAAAAAAACTTAGTCAATAGGAGTTTTCTTATAGTGTATTTAATTTTGTAATATTTTAAGTGATCCTGCTGTAACAATAGAAGTTGTTGAGATGAATTACAAAGATGAATGACCAGTGTGAGTGAAACTCTCTCACTGGAGGGCGCCATCACATCATCCAACGAAAGTCCCCCATGAATTTGTCGGTACCAGTGACCCCGAGAGAACACACACACACACACACACACACACACACACACACACACACACACACACACACACACACACACAAGGACGAGCGAGACAGACTATCTGTGCTAGATCACAAGGACATAAAATGGCACGAGGTTTATTGAAAAAAAAAAAATGACTGTCACATTTAGAATGAAGAAAAACTTATATCCATTTTTTTAATTTCATAAACATGTTTATATCACTCTCTGTTTTAAACAGCGAAGATATCAGTTGGGGGGTGGTTGTTGTTTAATGGTAATAATATCAGAAATAATAATAATAATCATCATCATCATAACAACAACAATAAGATGATAATGATAATGGCAATAATATAGCGATAATGGTAATGATAATATTGATAATAATAACATACCAATAATAAGAATACTAATGATAATAATAATAATAACAACGCTATAAAAAGCATAAAAAGCATCAATGAAACAAATCGTAAGAGGATATATATTACAGAGAGAGAGAGAGAGAGAAGAGAGAGAGAGGAGAGAGAGAGAGAGAACTCGCGGCAAAACACACCACCAAGTTGTACCATTATTATTTTCATTATGATTCAAAGAGTTTAGTCTCAAAAATCAATTAAGTTGAGTTATAATCAAAATCAATACCAAAAACAGGAAAAAAAAAAAAACTGAAATGTACTACTACAAGCAGTAAACAAAATGCCCTATCCCCCACTTGGCTTGTAACATAGCAATACCGTAAAGATCACCTAAAAAACAAAAGCTGCTAGAGCGGGGAGCTCTAACCTCGCCTTAGCGTCCACCATCAGCAAGGGTGATCGCCCTTGGTGAACTCACGACATTGCGTGCTGATTGAAACGGAGCTCAGCTTTTACACCTTTTCCGACCAATCATGGCGTTTGGACAGGTAGGAATCTCATAAAATTACGTTCAGAAGTAGAATTCTCATTCTTCATGCCTGTCCAAATGCTTGAATTAAAAAAAAAAAAAATGGTGGAATAAAGACCCCCCAAGAAACTGTAAGATCTCCAGCCAAGAGTTTGGCACCAGGATCCCAAAATGGCCCTTACAGAACTCTTAAACTGTCTGGAGGCCTACAGCATAGTCCCCGCTCTGCCTCAAAAGGGTTTAATAACCAGCAAGGAGCCAAATTTAGAAAATAAAAGCATGATCAAAATCAGGAGAAGACCCAGCACCATCAAAACGCAAACACTTTCTGTACATTAACAATGATGTCGAAATGGAGGTCAAAAACACACAGAGACAAATCATGGCAGTTTATGCAGATTATTTACACATGCTCTGGTTTACCAATGACCGATTCACTCCAGGCTCATAGCTTTCTGACGGAGGATTGCTGGGAGTGAGTGGAACCCCTGCTGTTAAACGTTAACATTCCCTGGTGTTAAGGCTGTGTCAGACCAATTGACATCGGCTACAACACCAAGCCTCCATCAAAATGTTGTCATGCTCTGCATAGTTATGCGGGGATAGTCTTTCAGTCGTGACAAGCTCCTAGCATAACATTATCAGTCTCCAAAATCCCTGGAAGTCGGAGTGTGGCTGCCACGTGGCAGGGTAATCAAAAACGGTCACACACGTAATGTTCTCGTCCCTGGCTGATGCATTTGTACCATAGTGTTCAAGTCGGATGATCTCTGGGGTCTTTTAGCCAGGGTACGCGTACAACAACCAACAACAAAAGTTAACGTGGCTTTTTCACTGCTGACTATATTTTCAAGACGGCAGGATCGTCGGACTTCTTGAAGAGAGGTCAGAGGAGATTCAGGGTGTTAAAGACGTCATCGGTATCCGCAGCTGACATCACTTCCTGTAACATTGTAAGTTTTTCTTTCAAACTTGGTAGTCACGGTCGTGTGTAGCAAACGTCATGAATATAAAATGGTACCTGCCATCATTTGGGGTTACACAGAATGCAAGATGCTTGAGAGTATAATTATGTTTATGAACAATGGTTTGCTAACTCCATCGTGCGCAGTTTCTGCTTTTAAAGTAACAACCAAGATCGACCCCATTTTTCAGTCCTCTCTCTCTCTCATCTCTCTCTCTCTCCCTCTCTCTCTCTCTCTCTCCTCTCTCTCTCTCTCTCTCTCATTTTAAGACTATGCCTGTGTCATTGAATCTGGATAAAAGCGAGTGTCTATTCAATGGGCAAATTCATATTTTCAACATTTAATCGGGAGCAAGAAAAAAACACTCACTTACCTAGTTGATAGTGACAAAAATAAAGGTAAATTCATCTGATTGATAGAATGAGGAAATGAATTCATCATCTCATTAAAAAAAACAACAAACAAACAAACAAACAAAAAAAAAAACGTGAAAACGTGTTGCTCTCCCTTCCCCAGCTATCCCCACTCTCTCATCTTGTCGCTCCCGCCCCGTCCTTCCACTTCAAACACACACACACACACACACACACACCACACACACACACACACACACACACACACACACACACACACACACGCACGCACGCACGCACACACACGCACTCACACTCGCACACATGCGCGCGCGCGCATGCCTTATCTTTTCCCCGCACCCTAATCTTAGCCACACAAACTGAGATTGATGTTCCTCAAACACGTGAACGAAGCCTTTCACATAATTATGACATGGAACTTACACTCGCATGCTAATAGTCATCCGCTGTAGATGGTCTCCCCTGACCTGGAGCACTCACATTTTCATAGTCGGCACCTGTCAATTACAGATAGGTCTCTGTGTAATGCTCAGCTGGGAAAAAATGTGTTAGATATCATTCTCTTCTCTGTCTCTGTCTCTATCCTCTATCTCTGTCTGTCTGTCTGTCTGTCTGTCTGTCTGTCTGTCTCTCTCTCTCTCACTCACAAACACACACACAACACACACACACACACACACACACACACACACACACACACACACACACAACACACACACACAGTGCGTCCATGCATAGGGCCTTTACACAGACACACCAATCCATCTTGCATTTGTCTATATGTCTGTATATCTGTCTGTCCGTCTGTCTGTCTATCTACACACACACTCACACACGCACACGCCTAGGCTTCGGTGCTAAGTGGACAGAGAGTGTTTAACCTTCTTTGATCTTCATCAGCTAGGCTCGGTGCTAAGTGGACAGAGAGTGTTTAACTTTCTTTGATCTTCATCAGCTACACTTCGCTGCTAAGTGGAACAGAGAGTGTGTTTAACCTTCTTTGATCTTCATCAGCTAGGCTTCGCTGCTAAGTGGACAGAGAGTGTTTAACCTTCTTTGATCTTCATCAGCTAGACTTCGCTGCTAAGTGGACAGAGAGTGTTTAACCTTCTTTGATCTTCATCAGCTAGACTTCGCTGCTAAGTGGACAGAGAGTGCTTTCAAGCTGTGAAAAAACATCCGACCTCAGTAGGCAAATGCGCTAACTGGAATGTCCCTCTATGTCCACTCTGAGTGGCTTGTAAGGAATACAAGATTAAAACAAAGGCCTCTCTGAACGCTCATACAGCTTACCTGACTCCTCCAGTCGTTGCTCTCACAGCAGACGGGGCCAGGGTCTGTGGACACAGGTTTCTCACACACATCCCCGGCCTCCATTCTCGACTTCAGAGCGCCTCGTTTCGGTTCTTGACCTCTGCGTAGAGTTGACCTTCACCTTCCGGTTCCTGTGGAGCGGCAAGGTTGCTCGTCTGAGAGTTCTTCGTCTTCTTCTTTTTTTCTTCTTCTGAACTTGAGCGTACGTTTCTTTCAGCCGGACAGTTCCCTCCCTTGGCCTCGTCCGGATCAGGAGTGGGGCTCAGGTTGGATGTGGGAGGCTGATTCAGAGCCTGGTTGTTGGTGTTGTTGTTGGGCTGAGGGTTTCCCCCCGCCAGGTCTGGGTTTCATGACGACTGCATACACGTTTTCTACCTGGGGCTCGGGGCTTTGAGCTTGAGGTGGAGATGCTTTGTCTTCTCCGTCAACTGAGGAATACAGCCCCATCTCCCACATCCTCATTGGTGGAAAGGTTGTGCGACGTGCCTGGTGCGGACTGATTCAGGCCTGCTGGTTGTTTTGGGGCTGAGGGTTTCCGCCAGGTTGGGTTTCATGACGACCGCGTACACGTTTTCTACCTGGGGCTCGGGGGCTTTGAGCTTGAGGTGGAGACGCTTTGTTTTCTCCGTCAACTGAGGAATACAGCCCCATCTCCACATCCTCATTGGTGGAAAGGTGTTGCGACGTGCCTGGTGGGGACTGTAGATTCAGGTCGTCTACATCACGTGGGACTGAAGACGCGGTCTGATTGGTTGGGAGGTTAGGACCACGTGACGTTGAAGGGAGAGGGTGTGTGGGGTTGAAGTCGTCGCCATTGTCGCGGAAATCATGGGCGGACTCCACAGAATCTGCGACAAGAGCATCGTCATAAGAAAGACAGAGAGAGAGAGAGCGAGGAGAAGAGAGAGGGAGAGAGAGAGAGAGAGGTTACCTAGATGGCAAATAACGGAGCTTGGATAGATGTACATCAATCCATCCATCCATTCATCCATCCATTCGTCCATCCATGCATCCATTCATCTGATCATCTATCCATCCATCTATCTGACCATTCATCCATCCGTACACGCATGCACGCATGCACATGTTGATTTGCCAAATCAACGGGGAAAAAAAAAAGGTTTCTCTTGCTCAGCTTCAGGACGTTATTCGCCCCAAACAACCACGTTTCTCTCTGCGGTCTGCACCTTTACCACCTGACTGTAACACCAACACACTGTTCTGCTTAAAGTCTCTGCCGACTCACTGACTGCCCTCAATGGCAACAACTCAATCGCTTCTCTCTCTTCTAAACCTCTCTGCAGCTTTTGACACTACCGATCATTCTATTCTTTCCCGTTTGCATAACGCTAAGTCTCGCTGACACAGTCTTCCACTGGTTTCATTCCTGCATCACCAATCGTCATCAGGTTGTCTCTGTTGATGGTTCCGCTTCCAGCCAAACTCTATTGCTTTACGGTGTGCTCCAGGGCTCAGCGAATGTGCCTGTTCTGTTCATTTTGTACACTTCCCCCCACTTTCTGCTCTTCTTCTTTTCCACCACGGCTTCTCTGATGATACTCAACTTTATGTGTTTTGGAATACCTCTAATCTCATGGCAATGTTTAAAAGGACGAAAGCCTGTGTATCTTACCCATAAAACAGAATGATTGGCAACAAACCTCAAGTTGAAAGAAGGCGAAACTGAAATGTTGCTGATCTTTCTATTGAAACATTTGAATAATCCCTCTCTTTCATCACCTGTCGATCTACTTGACTCATTAATCACTTTTTCCTCTGCTCGTACCCTTAGCGCGACACTTGATGGAACGCTTTCCTTTCAACAGCACGTTACGAATGTCCGTTGGATTTGCTTCCTTGGATTCCCCTGCATTGCTTCAATCCGTCACCTCCTTTCTGAGGATGCCATCAACACTCTCGTCTGCGCATTTGTACACGTTCTTTTTGGTTATTGTAACGCCTGTATGTCTGGCTGTCCATACTGTCTCATTAGCACATTTTAAAGTCACAAACCATGCTGCTCGTCTCATTTTTTCGCTCCTCTACATCTAACCACATCACTCCATCATTACGTTCTCTTCATTGCTTCCTGTTCAGCCAGGTACCTTTCACAACTTCACTGCTCTCTGGTACAAAGCCATTCAGTCCACCTGCTGTCCAATAATCAACTGCACTGTTGTACATGAACACCTCAACACCTGGACTCTCGTGTTTTGTTTGATACACATATGTTCGTACCGAAACTTCTGGTCAGCATTTTGTTTGTTGTTTTTTGTTTTTACAACTGCCCAGGGCGCCCAAAGCAGACCTGGAGGAGGAGCTCGCTAAACGAGCTGAGAGCCTCCAGCCTGACCTGGGGGGAGATCAAGACCTGTGCCAGGACAGGCGGAGGTGGAAGCTTGCTGTTGAGGCCCTATGCTTCTCAAGGAGCGAAGAGGACTAGGTCAAGAAAATCAAGTTTTTGTTTTGTTTTGTTTTGTTTCGTTTCTCAAGCCCTTGTCGTTTGGAATCAGCTTCGATACCAATTTCACTACTCTTTCTTCTTTGCCCTCTTTTAAATCAAACTTGAATTTTTTGTTCTTCCACCATCTAAGTGACACACTAACTATGTTCTGTTCTGTGTTTTGCCCTGTGCTTTGTTTGTCAATGTCCTTGGCGGTAACTAACCCCCTCTCTTTCTAAATTTTGCTTCGTTCTCCGCCATCAGTCGCTCCATTTTGAAACTATGTTCTGTTTTGGTTAGGAGTGTGATATGTGTTGGGATAATTATGGATGTTTATCCATTGATTCGTTATGGCTTTAGTCTGAAAGGTGGGGAATGGAGGGGTGGTGGAATGCCTGGATCCTGTGTGAGCCTTTTGATCGTGGTCTAGAGGTTTGTATATTGCCAGTTATTCTTGCCCATTTGCTATGAAGTTTAGTATGTGCAGTTGTTGATTGTAAGCAAACCTCAGGCATTAACTTTTTTCAGGCGTATAAAAAACAAAAACAACCATGACAACAACAGTAATAATAATAACAATAGTAATGGGAATTAA
>JADBJO010010656.1:50000-70881 GCA_016801955.1 Conus betulinus | reverse complement strand
ACGCTGCGTCGCACTCACGTCCGTACGCACGCACGCACTCACACACCACCACAACACACACACCACACACACTACACACTCCACACACAAAACACACACCAATCTGACTTGCAACATACACACACCACACACCACACACACCACACACACACCACCTGACACAACCACACACACCACACACAAACAAACCCACAAAAACCCCCCACAACAACCCACCACAACACACCCACACGCACTCCGCACACCACGCACGCACGCCGCACCACACCCCACAAAACCCACACACACATACTCACTCACCGCCCTCACACACACAACTCACTTCACGCACTCACTACACACCACACCACACCCGGCATCACCACACGACACACACACACCCAACACCACCCAACACACACTCACACAAATACTCACGCGACACAACACCCTCGCGCGTGCCACTCACGCACTCAAGCCCCGCATACACACCACTCCACGCACGCACGCACTCACAGACCCACCTCATGCATGCACACCGGCATGCCGCTACAGCTACACACACACACCACACACACACCCCACCACACCACCCGGCCGCACGCGCGCACGCTGCGCACTGACCCACGCACTCACACGACACACACAACACACACCCACGCGCACACACACCCACACCACACACACACACACACACACCAAACACCCCACGAAAAAACACACCACACACCCCACCAACACAGAGCTTCATTGATTCGATCCAATGGACCTCTAACGACGAACGTCCCATATTTCTATCGTAATTGTTGGAGATAAACATTCAGTCCTACAAATCTCTCTCTCCTCTCGAATCCTCTCTCTCTTCACTCTCTCTCGTCTCTTCCTCTCTCTTCTCCTCTCTCATCTCTCCTGCGTTTGTTCCCCCCCCCCCCCCCTCTCTTCAAACCCACCCTCAATCTTACGCCCGAGTCTGCTGGTTTCTGTTTCTGTGTCTCATCCTCTTCCTCTCCCCTGGTCCCTGGTTCCCCCACTTGGCACGATGCACGCAGTATTGACTTCAGCCAGCACAATGCCCGCCCAGACCAATCCATGAGCTGCCGCTGTATTGGACTGTGCAGCCAGCACAATGCCCGCCCAGTCCATCCATGAAACGATGCAGCAGTATTGACTGCAGCCAGCACAATGCCCGCCCAGTCCATCATGAACGATTGCAGCAGTATTGACTGCAGCCAGCACAATGGCCGCCCAGACCATCCCTGAACGATGCAGCAGTATTGACTGCAGCCGGCACAATGCCCGCCCAGACCATCCATGAACGATGCAGCATAGTGACTGCAGCCGGCACAAGGCCGCCAAGTACATCCATGAACGATTGCAGCAGTATTGACTGGTAGCCAGCACAATGCGCCCAGAACATCCATGAAACGATGCACAACCAATATTGACTGTAGCGGCACAGTGCCGCCCAAGTTCTATCCATGAACGAGGCAACAAATATTGACTTTAGCCGCACAGTGCCGCCCATCCCTATCCATGAACGATGCAACATTATTGACTGTAGCTCGCACAGTGCCGCCCATCTATCCATGAACGATGCAACATTATTGACTGTAGCCGCACAGTGCCGCCCAGTCTATCCATAACGATGCAACATTATTGACTGTAGCTCGCACAGTGCCGCCCAGTCTATCGGTGAACGATGCACATTATTGACTGTAGCCAGCACAGTGCCGCCCAGTCTATCCATGAACGATGCAGCAGTATTGACTGTAGCCAGCAACAGTGCCGCCCATCTATTCCATGAACGATGCAGCAGTATTGACTGTAGCCAAGCACAGTGCCGCCCAGTCTATCCATGAACGATGCAGCAGTATTGACTGTAGCCAGCACAGGCCCGCCCAGTCTATCCATGAACGATGCAACAGTTATTGACTGTAGCCAGCACAGTGCCGCCCGGTCCATCCATGAACGATGCAACAGTATTGGACTGTAGCCAGCGTAATGCCGCCCAGTCCATCCATGAACGATGCATCAGTATTGACTGTAGCCGCACAGTGCCGCCCAGTCTATGAACGAACGATGCAGAATTGACTGTAGCCGGCACAGTGCCGCCCAGTCTATGAACGAACGATGCAACAGTATTGACTGTAGCCAGCACAGTGCCGCCCAGTCCATCCATGAACGAAGCAACAGTATTGACTGTAGCCGGCACAGTGCCGCCCAGTCCATCCATGAACGATGCAACAGTATTGACTGTAGCCGGCACAGTGCCTCTCCCGGTTCATCCAACAATATTGACTTAAGTTCGCACAGTGCCGCCCAATCTATCCATGAACGATGCAACAGTATTGACTGTAGCCAGCACAGGCCGCCCAATCCATCCATGAACGATGCAAACGTATTGACTGTAGCCAGGACAGTGCCGCCCAGACCATCCATGAACGATGCAACAATAATATTGACTTTAGTTCGCACAGTGCCGCCCAGTCTATCCATGAACGATGCAACAGTATTGACTGTAGCCAGCACAGTGCCGCCCAATCTATCATGAACGATGCAACAGTATTGACTGTAGCCATCACAGTGCCCGCCCAATCTATCCATGACGATGCAACAGTATTGACTGTAGCCAGCACAGTGCCGCCCAGTCCTATCCATGAACAATGCAACAGTATTGACTGTAGCCAGCACAGGCCGCCCAGTCTATCCATGAACGATGCAACAGTATTGACTGTAGCCATCACAGTGCCGCCCAGTCTATCCATGAACGATGCAACAATATTGACTTAGTTCGCACAGTGCCGCCCAGTCTATCCATGAACGATGCAAACAGTATTGACTGTAGCCAGCACAGTCCGCCCCAGTCCATCCATGAACGATGCAGCAGTATTGACTGTAGCCAGCACAGTGCCGCCCAGTCCATCCATGAACGATGCAGCAGTATTGACTGTAGCCAGCACAGGCCGCCCAGTCTATCCATGAACGATGCAGCAGTATTGACTGTAGCCAGCACAGTGCCGCCCAGTCCATCCAAGACCATTAAAGTCCTATTAGTGAAAGTAGCGCCCTCCTGCCCCTTCATCACTGAACTTCCTGGGGTTACCGGGGCTCACACTGCTATGGGAAACAGATGGCGAGAGAGAGAGAGGAGAGAGGAGAGAGAGAGAGAGGAGAGAGAGAGAGAGAGAGTGAGAGAGCGAGAGGCAGCGAGGGAAAAAGAACAGACAGAGACAGACAGACAAACAGACAGACAGCAGAGAAGAAGAGAGAGAGAACATTTGGATCAGATTAGTCATAGGGGTAGGTACATTATGTGACAAGCGTTATAAAATAAACATGATTGAGCTAATAATAATAACCAAGCAGCAACAACAATAAAAATGCAACGAATGGAATTGCAATCACCGTATGTAAGGAAGGACATATCACCTTAATTTGTTTTGATATACAATCGTTTTCAAAATTTTGTGAATGTATAACGTCATTTTGACCAAAACATTCTCATTTCTTGATATTGTCAGTAAATTTTATCTAAAACAAATGGGTGTGGAGGAGGAGAGAGAGAGAGGAATAGAGGAGAGAGAGAGAGAGCGGAGAGTGAGAGGATGAGAGAGAGAGATTGTATGAGTTGTGTGAGAATGAGAGAGAGAGAGGAGAGAGAGAGGGCCTTTGTATGATGTGTGTGTGGTGTGTGTGTGTGTGTGTTTGTGTGTGTGTGTGTGTGTGTTTGTGTGTGTGTGTGTGTGGTGTGTGGGATGTGTGTGTGTCTGTGTGTCTGTGTGTGTGTGTCTGTGTGTGTGTGTGTGTCTGTCTGTCCGTGTCTGTCTGTCTTGTCTGTCTGTCTGTCTGTCTGTCAGTGGGTCTCGTGTGTTGTTCGTCTGTATTGTGTGTGTCTCTATCTGTGTGATTGATTACATGTGACTGAATGTGTGTGTGTGTGTGTGCGTGTGCGTGCGCGCGCGCCTCTGTGTGCGTGTGTGGTGAGTGTGTGTGTGTGTGTCTGTGAGAGAGAGAGAGAGAGAGGAGAGAGAGAGAGAGAGAGAGAGAGAGAGAGTGACACACCCACGTGGAGGATGGAGGGCAAGAGAGGCATACAAGCAGAGACAGAGACAGAGGAGTGAAGAGATGCACGCAATGTGCTTGACTCTCCCAGGATCAGTGCTGCAGGGAAAGCTGTGAAGATGCTGCTACTTTTGAAAGCGACACAGTTACAGCTGGCATCGATTTTTCCGCTCATCTCTCTCTCTCTCTCTCCTCTCTCTCTCTCAATCTCTCTCTCTCGTCTCTCTCTCTCTCTCTCTCTCTCTCTCTCTCTCTCTGGGTGTTGACTGTGGACCGAGGCAATTGTAATTGCGGAGGCCGCGGTCCTGACTGTCTGTCTGTCTATCTGTCTGTCTGTCTATCTCTCTCTCTGTCTCAAAACACCCACACTCGCGCGCGCGCGCGCGCGCACACACACAACACCACACACACACACACACACCACACACACACACACACCACACACAACCACACCCACACCAGAACTTAAATGCAACTGGAGCACAGAATCTTACAGAAGTAATTGTAACATACTTCGTAGTCTGTAGGGCCTAGATAGTGATGTAAATGTAAGTATATTGATGCGCATCTTCTTCTGTGTAGAGTCATTCACATATTGTAATGTTACCATATCATAAAACGTATGCTTATTCTTACTTACCCAAACTAATTACTTTTGCTGTTTCAAAAATATTTTTGTGTCTGTGAGTGGTGATTAGACACGCGAAAGGCAATATGTGAAAGATTCGCAGTGTGCAAGTGTGCCAGTGACCGTACCGCTGATGTTTCACTTTTTCTTTTCTGTTTTTTTTTTTTTTTTTTGTAATGTACAAACGTAGGGGGTCAGAATAACCAAAGTGTTAGAACGCCTGACTGATGATACTGGTTGCAGGTTCGAATCTCTGCCGGGTGTTATGGTCCAGGGTACTTTTCCCTGGGAGTGAAGAGAACCCCCTCTCTCTCCTCTCTCTCTCTCTCCTCCTCTCTCTCTCTCTCTTCTCGTGCTCTCTCTCTATGCGCTCCGTCTCTCTTTTTCTCTCTCCTATACAAACCCCTCACCGCCCTCTCACAGCCTCTCATCTCCCACTCCCTCCTCTCCCTCTCTCTCAATTCTACCTAATCTAGCTCTCTCTTCCACCTCTCACCTGTCCAAATCAGTCTTCTTTTTACATGAATCAAGAATGTTCAGCTATGAATATGTTTGCGAAGATCATATGATTGCCTCATAGTCAGTGTGGTAATCTCCGCAGGCTATGTTTCATGACATTGTGTTTTAGTGGGAAAAAAAAACCCTCATCTTTCCAACATTCTCAACCTCTGTTTGGGCAAGAGCATGTGACGACATAGTGTGGTGCGGGGTGGTGTTGGTGTGTGTGGTGTGGTGTGTGTGTGTGTGGTGTGTGTGTGTGTGTGGGTGTGTGTGTGTTTTGAGTGTGTGTGTGTGTGAGTGTGTGTGTGTGTTTGCGGTGCGTGTGCGGGTGTTTGGGTGTGTGTGTTGTGTGTGTGTGTGTGTGACGGAGTGTGTGTGTAGTGTGAGAAAGAAGAGAGGAGAGAGGGGGGAGGGAAGAGTGGGTGGGTGGAGTGTGTGGTGTGTGTGTGTGTTGTGAGGTGGTGTGTTGTGTGGGTGTGTGTGTGTGTGTTTGTGTGTGTGTGTTGTGTGTGTGTTGTGTGTGGTGTGTGTGTGTGGGTGTGTGTGTGTGTGTGCAGTGTGTGTGTGTGTGTTTGTGTGTGTGTGTGTGCGTGTGTGGTGTGTGTGTGTGTGTTGGTGTGTGGTGGTGTGTGTGTGTGTGTGGTGTGTGTGTGTGTGTGTGGTGTGTTGTGTGTGTGTGTGTGTTATGCGTACGCGCCCGTGTGTGTGTGTGTGTGTGTGGTGTGTGTGTGTTGTGTGTGTGTGTGTGTGGGTGTGTGGTGTGTGTGTGTGTTAAGAGAGAACGAAATTTACAACAGAAAGAATGACATTACAGACAGATAAAAAAGAAAGAAAAGAAGATATGTAGACAGATCCCTAAAATGAACAGAATAAAAAGACCCCCCCCAACAAAATTTTTTTTTTTTTTGAAATTAGAAAAACGCGAAAACCAAAAAGAAGAGTGATCACAAAAACAAACATCAGAAAGAAACGGAGAAAAAAATTTATAAAATAAAAAAACATGAAATAGAGGGAACAGAAAATGAAAACCATATACAGAAATAATGAAAAAGTGAAGAAAAAAAAAAAGCTGCATTAAAACGGAAACATTTTGATGTGAAACGAACAAACCATCCAACAAGCAAACCTTACAAACAAACAAGCACACCAACACAAAGGCATCAACAAAACTAACATAGCCGCGTTCAAAACATTACAAACCCATGTAACACCCACATTCAGCAACCATGTACCCTGGTACCTGGCGACAACCGAATGTATCTCTTTCTGCCGTTGCATAGTAGTAAGTAGCCTAGTAGCAGCAGCCCCTGGGCCACTCCTCACTCTTCCTCCCGCTTCATACGTGTGGCGCAGGCTGCTCTGCCAGCTGCGCTGTGGTGGCCTGCCGTTAGAGCAGGCAGCAGAGAATTGGATATGCGTATGGTCCGTCTGTCTTTGATTGATACCCGCCAAGGGCCTGAGGTTTGTCCGTCCACGTCCCGACAGGGGGGATTTTACATACACAGCCTAAGTGATGGGGTATGGGTAACGATTGCTCTGCTCTATATCTCTGTTGTATGTCCTGGAATCTCTCTTCGATTGTGGCGTGTTTGTGTAGTGTGTGGGTGTGAATGGGTGTTGTGTGTGTGTGTGTGTGATGTGTGGTGTGTGGTGTGTGTGTGTGCCTGCCTCTTCCTTCCTGCTCCCTCTCTCTCTATCTCTTCCCTCCTGCCCCCATCCCTCATGATCGTCCTCTATGCCATCTCTCTGATTGTCTGTGTCGTTTTTTATTGGCGTCTGCTGTCCTTCTGCCTGTCCGTTTCTTTCTCTCTCTCTCTTCACGTCTCTCTCCTCTCATCCCATCAACGTCTCCTCCCCCCTCCTCCCCCTCGTCCCCACTCTCACTTCTCTCCTCCCTCCTCATCTCTCACTCTCCCCCTCACCTCCTCCCTCTCGGTTCTCCCTTCCAGTCCTGCCTCTCTCTCCCTCTCTCTCGCCGTCCGTCTCCCTCCTCTCTCTCCTCCTCTCTCCCCCCCCTCACGATCCCCTCTCCCTCGTGCCCTCTCCCCTCTCTCCTCTCCCACCTCCTCCTTGCCTCTTTGTCTGAGGTCGGGTCTGTCTGTCGTCGGCCTGTCCGTGTCCTCTCATCTCGTTCCTCTCTCCTCGTCCTCTCTCTCGCCGCAATCGCATCTCTCGTTCATCCGCTACCTCCTCTCCCCCCCTCTCTTCCTCTCTCGGATCTCTCTCCCTCGCACTCTCGGGGCTCTCTCGCTCTCTCTCTCAGAGACATCCTCGTCCTTTCTTTTTTTTTTATCTCTTTTAAATTCTTTCCCACTTCACTCCGTCGAATCATCCCACCCTCTATTTTTTAAGGGGCTAGGAGATGAACTGGAGGCATTGTGAGAGAGGATAGAGAGAAAGAGAGAGAGAGAAAGGTGTGTGTGGGGGCGGGGGGGGGGGGGGTAGTAGTGGTGGTGTGTGTGTGTGTGTGTGAGTGTGCGTGCGTGCGTGTTGCGTGCGTGGCGTGCGTACGGTGCGTGCCAGTGTGTGCTTGTTTGCTGTGTTGAATGTGGCATGTGTGGTAGGGGAATGGTGTGCACGTGTGCGTAAATTTACGTGTAGCGTAGTGTTGTGTGTGGGTGTGTGTGTGTGGTGTGTGGGTTGTGGGTGTGTGTGTGTGTTGTGTGTTAGTGCGTGTTGTTTGTATAACTGACAGAGAGAGGGAGATTCGGGGGTGGGAGAGACGACAGCCACACCAGCCAACAGGCGGCGACGACATACAGAACAGAACAAGACAAGGGTGTGTTTGCGTGTTTGCATGGGCCAAAAATGTCACCCAATAAAGTGTGGACGTTTACCAGGCCAGACTGCAATTTTTCTGATGGACACCACCACACACGACCTAAACAAAGCAGCTGCCCACACATCTCTGTCCTGTTGCACGTGCCCTGTTTCCGGCAGAGGGCGATCTGGCTGCAATACCAAAAAAAGGTTAATTAAGCCAATGGATGTGAGCCCCGTGTGCCTGATAGGCGTTCGATGAGGGATTTATAGACTTGGCCAATTATGTTCCGTTTTGAGAATTTTTGATTCTGTGTCCCAAAAGTTTATTTCACCTTCTTTTTTTCTTTCATATTGCCCATCAAGGTACATGCCAGATGGTTCCAAGCAGACAGATTGAAATGAAAGGAATAGGACTGTCTTGGGGAAACCACCTGGCGTGGCGCAAAGATAGGGACACGTTGTCAGTGCGAAAGCCTGACAAGTGAGGACGCCCCTAAGGGGTAGCTTATGTATTTTCTAGATTGTGAATGATTCCAAAACGGGGAAAAAATTATAATCCCTAAAAACAAGAGAACAAAATGATTGGTGGGTGTGTGTGTAAAGGGGGGAGGGGTGGGGGGGGGTTAGCGGGCGAGAGTGGGGGGATTCATTTTATTTATTTTCAGTGTGTGGTGCGTCATTTATTTAACGTCTTTCCACTATCGTCGTGATATTAGACGATTATTTTTCAGTTTAAATATATCCTCAATTGTGGCTCAACTGTTATGCTTACAAACCGCAAATTGCTTACATGGACAATATCATGATTTAGTGCAAAATCCTAATTAACAACACAATAATAGATGATGATGATGATGATGATGATTGATGATGAATGATGATGATGATGATGATAGTAATAATGATATAATGATAATGAAAGGCATTTTAAAGCGCCTTGCGGCAAAGGTTCCAGGCGCTGACAATTTACACTCACGTGTACACAACCAACGGGCTGTCTACACCTGGGGCAGCGCCGACTTAGGAGCTGCCTGCCGGCGCTTCTTCTTCATTCAGTCGTTTCTCCACGTGTCCATCTAGTCATTAGCGTTCCACTCAATTTTGTATTTCTTTCCATCATTCTTTCAATTTCTCTCACGCAAGGTGCATGTCATGAGTACGTGTCATTCGTACCAACGGCTAAAACTGGCCTTCTCTTTTCCGAAAGTTGGTCATGGAATTTTACGTGCGTGCAAGATGTGTTATTTACGGCGTGCGGCTAGTTGTAAAGATCCCTGTCCATGCGTCGGTTACGACATGCTTACGATCTAATGGCAGGAAAAGAAGATTAAGACGATGCTATTTAAAACCCCTACCCTAACCCATATACCGTGGCAGCCAACTGACCCCCATACATTAACTCAATGTTTCATATTTCGATTATTATTCATACAAATACGCTGAAATTTTATGACTTTGTGAGTAAAAGGTCCAAGCATGTGCTGCCCAAAAATGATTGCAATTTTGTGGCTTAATAAACAAGCAAACAAAACAACGAAAAATTCGAATAATATCATTGATCAGTTTTGCCCTGCTTTGTTGGCCAGCACTGTATGTACGGTTTCTGCAGGAAGGCAGGTCGAACAGCATTGCCGTACGGCAATGAAGCACAAACTCTCTGGTATGATTATGATGCCGCTTGCTCTGCTGAACGGACAATGTTCGAAAGTCTGCAAGGGAAGTAAATACGCGTGTTTGAACTCGCGTACAGTAAGAGTGACCTCGTCGTTTCCATGGGACGGATGCGGTCGGTGGAGAGAACGCCCAAAGCTTTTTTTACCTCATCAGTCAGCATAAAAGTCCAACCCGAGAGAGAGTGCATACCGATACATTGGTGCCAAACGGTGCGCCTGTAATGCAAACAGAGGATATCCCGATCCTTTTCCTGTCGTGTGCTTCAAATAAAAAAGTTGTAGATCTGTTTGCTTGACCCACAAACTCAGAAGTGCTAAGTTTTTATGCGTTGGAAACACGGGTGTTATCTTCCCCTGATTTTGTTTACCAGAAAGTCTGTTAATGGCTGTTTTCTTTTTCATGTCAATCGTAGTTGTGTTTTTTTGGAACGAAGTAGAGAAAAGGTCTGTTTTTTTTTTCTGGTTGAGCTCATATTAATTGATTGTTTGATTCTTTCCTTTGGTTGATTGGGGGGTACAAAGACGAAGCGCTAGGAGTGAGGTTGGGGGCTGGTGTGAGGCTAGGGAGTTCTTGCATGACTGCTTCTTTGTTGTTGGTATGACTGCACCTGCACCACAAATACGTGCAGAAAAAATCATGTGAGACATGCAACTGATACCGAGAGAGAGAGAGAGAGAGAGGGTGGCGGAGAAGAGACAACAAATGAAAGAACAAGAAACACACACACACAACACACAACACAAAACACACAAACCACACACACACACCACACATACGCCCGCACGCACGCACGCATGCACGCACGCACGACGCACACGCACGCACGCACGCACACACACACACACACACACACACACACCACACACACACACACACACACACACACACACCCACACACACAAACAACAACACAAAAACAAGGGGGGTGGTAACTGAAGAAAAACTAAAGGAAGGGTTTGTGTAGAGGGAAGGAAGGGACACTAATAAAGAATGACAAAAAAATATGACATCTTTTTTATATTTTTTGAAGAAAGAAAGAAAAACTGACAGAAAAAACAACCCAGAAAAGAACGAAAGAAAGAGAATGAAGAAACAAACAGAAATCAAGAGAAAAAGAAAACTGAGAACGAAACAAAACAAGACAAACGAACAAAAATTGAGCTAAGAAAGAACAAGGATCCGTCAACACGGAAAAAAAGAAAGAGTAAATCGAATAAAAAGGGAGAGGAAAAAAAAAAAAAAAAAGAAAACGAAAAAAAGACGACAAAGCAAAACTTGTGGTGACTCCGGTTTCGTGGCTTTTGTGTGGTCCTGAAAATCTCAGGAAACCAACCACTGTGATAGTAGGTAGGTACTTCCCTCTTCCCTGCTCTGCATACCTACTTCCCACGAGAGGCATGCCAAGTGCTTGGCGCAGGTGCCCGTCAGTATGATCGATTTACGAGACACCTTACCAAGGATTTGCATAATTGCTTTGGTGTTTGTTTTTGACAGGGGTATATTTAACACCTGTTAGATTTACATCACTTTTCACGCCTCTCGGAAACTTTAGATTTTACCCCTGGTAATCACGACATTCCACACAGATTTCGACTGTCCTTGCTGATCTCGAAGTTGGGTGTTATTTTCGCAGTAGTCGGTTGGAGTCTACTCCGTTTTACCCCATTTTTGTCGCAGCGACAATTCAGAGGGCAGGAGGGCAGGGGGGCGACAGGGGGTGGGTGGGGGGGGGGGGGGGGTAAAGCGTGGAGTGGACGTTCCACTTTTCTGTATATAGAACAGTTTAGGTTGTTTTCCTTCTTTTTGGCTTACGAAGGAGATATGATATATTTTGGCCGTTCAGGCACCCCTCTGTTTGTTTTTGTTATTGTGATAGCACTTCGCCCCATCATACATACAATACTACATCCATACTACCATGACATACATCCATCACATACACACGTGTGTGTGATGTGTGTGTGTGTGTGTGTGTTTGTGTTTGTTTGTGTGTGTGTGTGTGTGAATCTAAATATGAAATCTCATCTCTCTGCTTATCGTATCTAACTATCCCCTATCCTCTACCCCCGTCATCTATGCGTATCTATCTATCCATATCTATCTATCTATCCTATCTATCTAATCCTATTCTATCTAGATCATCGTGTTGTGTGTGTGTGTGTGTGTGTGGTGTGTGTGTTGGTGGGTGTGTGTGTCCCTTCCATGAAAAGACTTCCTCAGCTCTGTCTGCATGTCTGGGTCTGTTCCCCTCTCCCTCTCTCTTCTCCTCCTCTCTCTCTCTTCACGTCGATTTCATGAAAAGATAGCTGCCTGTTCTGTCCGTCCGTCTGTCTGTGCGTCCTGGTTCCTGTCTGTACTTCCTGTCTCTCTTTCTTCCCTCTCTCCTCGCCTCCTACCATCTCTCTCTCTCTCGTCCTCTGTCTCTGCTCCTCTGTGGTGTGTGTGTGTATGAGGTGCGCTCGCCACCTCTCCTTCCCCTCTCTCTCATCCCGGTCCCTCCCCCTCTCTCGCACCTCTCCTCTCCTCTCTCTCTCCCTCCACTCCCCCCTCTTCCTCCTCTCTTCTCGTCTCTCTCTCTCTCCTTATGTGGTGTGTATGTATGTAATACTGTACGGTCTCTCTCAATCCTCGTCCCTCCTCTCTCTTCTCTCTTCCCCTTCTCTCTCCCCTGCGTCTCCTCTCCTCTCCGCTCTCTATCCTCTCTCTCTCCCTCGTCCCCTCCTCGCTCTCTCTCCTCCCTCTCTCTCCTCCCTCCTCCACTCTCGCCGCTCTCTCTCCTCCTCCCCCCTCTCTCCTCCTCCTCCCTCCCCCTCCTCCTCGTCTCCCCTTCTCTCTCCTCCCCCCCTCTCTCTTCTCCTCTCCTCTCTCTTCTTCTCTCTCCTCCCTCTCTCCCTCCCGTCTCCCCCCCCCCTTCGCCCTCTCCTCTCACCCCCCCCCCCTCTCCACCCACTCTCTCCTCCGGGTCCTCCCTCCCATTCTCTCCTCTTCATCACTCTCCTCTCCCCACCCCCTCCTCTCTCCTCTCATCTCCCCTCTCTCCTCCTCCCACCCTCTCTCTCTCTCCCGCCTCCGATCTTCACTCCTCTCCTCCTCTCTCTCCCCCCTCCTCGTCTCTCTCTCTCCTCCTCCCCCTCTCTCTCTCTCCACTCGCTCCCTCTCCTCCTCTCCTCGCTCCCTCCACTCTCTCTTCTCCCCTCTCTCTCCCTCTCTTCTCGTCCGTCCCTCCCTCTCTCCTCCCTTCCCCTCCCCTTCCCCCTCCCTCCTCCCGCTCCTCTCTCCGCTCTCACCTCCCTCTCCCGATCCTCTCTCTCCCTCCTCTCCCACTCTCTCTCCTCCTCCTCTCTCCCCCTCCCCTCCCCCCTCCCCGCTCCCCTCTCCTCCCTCCCCTGTCCCTCTCTCTCTCTCTCTCTCTCTCTCTCTTCTCCTCTCTCCGCCCCAACACCCCTCTCTCCTCCTCCCCTCTCTCACTCTACCCCGCTCCCCGTCCATCCGCCGCTCGCTCTCTCTCATCATCTCTCTGCCCCCGTCTCTCCCCCTCCATCCCCTCTCCCGGCCTCCCCCTCTCCCTCTCCCTCCGCGTCTCTCTCTCTCCCTCCTCTCTCTCCCCTCTCCCCGTCCCATCCTCTCCTCCCTTTCCTCTCTCTCTCCCTCCTCCTCCTCCTCGCCTCCTCCCTCCTTCTCCTCTCTCCCGCCGTCTCCTCTCTCTCCCTCCCTCCTCTCTCTCGTCTCCTCTCTCTCTCCCCTCTCCCTTCTCCATCCTCTCTCTCAGTCTCCCCTCCTCTCTCTCTCTCTCTCTCTCTCATCTCTCTCTCTCCTCTCTCCTCCTCTCTCCTCTCCTCCTCTCTCCTCTCTCGTCTCATCTTCTCTCCTCCCCTCTCGTCTTCTCCCTCCCTCCTCCCTCTCTCCTCTCTCTCTCTCTCCACTCCTCTCCTCTCTCGTCCTCTCCCTCTCTTTCTCCTCTCCTCTCTCCCCTCCTCTTCTCTCCTCTCTCGGCGCTCCTCTCCTCCTCTCTCACTCTCCTCCTCTCTCTCATCCTTCCTCTCTCTCTCCATACCCCTTCATCTCTCTCTCTCTCTCCATCTCTCCTCTCTCTCCCTCTCTCTCGCTCTTCTCTGGTCCCCTCTCTCTCTCTTCTCTGTAATGCAGCATCATCATGCATTTCATAACACACAAAACAGAGCCTCAGACAACCCCTCTCCGGTCTCTGTCACCGCTAGCTGCCTCTCGCGGTCAAGCAAAAACCACCACCTCGCCCTGGTTGTGGTGTTCCCGCTGGTCCTGCAGTGTGCTAAGATGGTCACCAGAAACCCGTCCAAGTCACACCCCCCCCCCTACAACCAACAACAAACCACCCAAAACAAAACCCACCCCAAAACACACCACAACATCAACCAACACCAACAACACCACCCCCCCCCACAACATCACCAACCCACACGACCCACTCCCACCCCACACTAACAGTCCCAAAACCCGTGTCCAGTACTCTTAATGCCTCCTGCTCCAATGATAATTGATACCACAACCCCCGGAACTTGCCGTGACCAAACGCTTTGCTCGCGGCGGGGTCGCGGGCGACGGGGCGGGCCGTCCGGCGGGGGGTCCCCCCACCATCAAGCCTGACCGGGGCGAATGTTCCCCTTCAGGTTGATAGGTGTTTTTTTCATTCATTTCCCCGTTTCGGTTTCGTGGGAATTGGAGGGGATGCCCGAAACGGTGTCATCCTATTTCGTTCCCATTTCGGGCCATTTCGCGTATTTCCCTTATTTGCCTAATTCATTCTATTCTCCATTTCCCGAATCGCATGTACTCAAATTGGTGATCCGACTTCGAATTAATTTCCCCGGTATGTACTACATAAGGCTGGTTTTCTTTTATATGTTGTTAAATGAATACATACTACATGAATAAAAACAAAGATAATAAACGAATGAATCAATGATAAACAAAAACTGACATCAAATTAATAAAGAAATAAATGAAAGAAATGAATGATTAAGTATAATAAGTAAACCAATCGAATCAATAAATAGATGAATAAATAATGAAAAAGTAAGAACATAAAAGCGTTTATGAAAACTGGCGCTAACCACGTACGTGTGCGGGGTGTGGGTGTGGGGTAGGAGAGAGAGGGGAGAGAGAGAGAGGAGGAGAGAGAGAGAGAAGGTGAGAGAGAGAGAGAGAGAGGAGAGAGGAGGGCAGAGAGAGAGAGAGAGAGAAGAGAGAGAGAGAGGGGGGGGGGTGGCAGGGTATGTTGAGGGAGGAGGAAGAGGCAAGAGAGAGAGAGAGAGTGGGGAGTCATCTCTCTCTCTCTCTCTCTCTCTCTCTCTCTCTCTCTCTCTCTCTCCTTGACTCTCCTCTCTCATCTCTCTCTCCTCTCTCTCCCTTCTCTTCTCGACCCTTCAATTTTTGGTTTGATGTTTTCGTTCTTGTGTTTTCAACCTACCCATCTTTCACCTCATGAATTTTTTCCCCTGTCATCAATCAACTGCCAGAGCTGTGACTGGCATCAATGCAGGAGACGTGCCTTGGCTGGAAGAATCTGCATGTTTACCGAGGAATAATTGCTTTCCCCCTCTTGACTCGCTCTGACTGCTCCGTCGGCTTCCTGTGTCATTCTCAGAGTGACAGATCACCTTCATTAGCATACTGAGCCAGAGGATGTCTGTGTGGCATTCAGCTAATGGTCTTGTTGTTTGTTTGCTTTTGTTGCTCTCTCTCTCTCTCCTCTCTCTCTCTCTCATCTCTCGCTCTCTCTCTCTCTCTCTCTCTCTCTCTCTCTCTCTCTCTCTCTCGTAGCTTCCTGTAGCTTCCTGCAATTACCAAGGTGCATTTTTTCAGTAGCAGCAGCACACACACACACACACACACACACACACAACACACACACACACACACACACACACACACACGCACGCACGCACATGCGCGTGTGCGCATGCACACACGCACGCACACACACAAACAGGCACGCGCGCATGCACACACGCACGCACACACACACAAATACGCGCTCGCGTACGCACGCACGTATGCACACACACACACACACCACACACACACACACACACACACACACACACACACACACAAGCAGGGGCATTCGAACAAATTTAAAACATACAGACAGACATGCAGACACGTTCACACACACACACACACACACACACACACACACACACACACACACACACCACACACCGACATGTCTGCGATGGGATTCTCGTCGATCTCAGAACTCGCGTTGAACGCAGCTCAGCAAGAGCTGGCGTTGTCTTCCTCAACATTAACGGCAGCGGCGATCAAACTGTCATCGTCGTCCTGAGACTGACAACTATCGACCAATCTTCCGTCATTGAAGTTCAAGACCATTGGTCAGTGTATTGTGGTCATGTGTCCAGTCTCAAGTCAACACAGACAGAGGAAGAAGAAGAGCTAAGACACAGATTAAACCGGGTGCAAATATGCAGATCAACTTTCCTCATCCCTTCCACGCCTGTTTTTGCTGACCCAGTCCTGCTGATGTAACGCAACCGATGACAGGGTAACAAATTGAGCATCTCAGTTTTAGATGTTCAGTACTGTATATGTGGCGTTTGCTTGAGATGTGCAGAGCTCCACTTGACGTTAGTGTACCAGATGACGTACATATTTTGATGGCATAATCGTACCGGAAAGTTTCTTTACTGCACTAAACTGATAATGAAAGTGCAAAACGCTTCCAGAACGTTCCAGAAAATTATTCCTAGAATCTTCCTTGTATTTTACTGGTTGTTCTACATCTTGGTTCTCGAGGTTTCTTCAATGTCCGGAGCATTTTTGATAGGCTAATACGTCATGGTCCCCAGACTTTCTAGAATATTCCATGGTTTTTGACGCTGTGATACGCCGCGTTTCTCGAACATTTCATTTCATGAACTAAAAATAATCAAATTTGGGGGGTGTTTGACAGAAAGTGACCAATGAATATTGTCAGAACGGAAGGACCACATTGTGATGGTCATATGATGATTGAAATGTGACTGTTCTGCTGCCAGTAAAAGACTTTCAACTTGTTATCAAAGTCGACCTTTCTCTGTGTGCATGTGATTCAACGAGATGTAAGAACCAGCTGTTGTAATCACCTGAGTCAACGCTGTGCGGTCAGTGAAGCGTTCGAGAAACAGAAGTTGGATTCTTGATTGTAACAGATAATAATAACGAAACTGTTTATGCCAATAATGCTTACATTCAACGTCATTTTTCTCATCTGCAGAAAGCACTGTCTTTACATGGCATTCAGGAACTTGACATGACACAGCGTGACACAGACACAAAGACACTGACAGTTCTCCATGACTTGGATACACGCTGTGATACAGAAACCCTGTGGCCTGGTGATAGGTGAAAAGGGATCAGAGAGCCTGATGCAGCGTTTGAGGATTCTCATGTTTCTGAACCTGGTAAATCACATCAGACGACTGGTCAAGAAACATTAGTCCAGCAATACATGCTGAGAATAAGAAAAGCGCAAGTAGAATGGACAGTTTTCTTCATGTGTATTCAGGAACGAGCGGCAAGTCAACCCGAGCAAGGTGTATATGGGCGTGTACGCATATGTGTGTGTGTGTGGTGTGTGTGTGTGTGTGTGTGTGTGTGTGTGTGTGTGTGTGTGTGTGTGTGTGTTGTTATGTGTGTGTGTGTGTGTGTGTGGGGGGGGGGGGGGGTGGGTGGTGCGTGCGTGAGTTGCGTGTGTGTGTGTGTGTGTGTGTGTGTGTGTGTGTGTGTGTGTGTGTGTGTGTGTGTGTGTGTATGAGTGCGTGTGTGCGCGCGCGCGCGCGTATGTGTATATTGTGTCCATGGTAAAACTTTTCATTTGTATTTTCTCAGCAAGTACAGGCAGAAGCTTAATCAAATTTGGCAAAAATGAGCCATATTGTTAAGACTTGAACACCATAGCCTACACAAAGATGCCACTGAATCTTAATTGTCGTAAACCTGACATAAACATTTTCAGCGTTTAAGTCAGTATTACAAATTTGTCATTTTTCTTTCGAAATATGACCACGCACATCTATAGCTTTACACACTTATAAGAACATGTAAGATGTTATTATATGCAAAACCTGTAACAGGTTTTCAGTTACATTACGTCATCAGACCATTCAGTACTTCCATAGGCTGAAATATGAATTAATATGATACTAAATAACTAGAACACTTATGTGTAAAGCTTTATGCAAGTCATGTCACAATATTTTGCCGCGCTGGTGATGCACGTTTTCAATATGTAAGTGACCCACTGCATCAATAACAAACAAACAAACAAACAAACAAAACAAAGCAATCTATCACACACTGTCAGACAGACACAGATATCCGGGGTTGAACTTTTCACCTTGACAAACACACATGTGGACATGGCGTAAACGGCAGAGAGAGCTGCAGCACTTAATGCCAGCACATTTCAGATCGCTGCCTTGGGGCCGAAAGGGAACCAGTGAAGAAGGGGGATGGGTGTGGGGGCAGCGAGCCGGCAATGGAAGTGAATGGAATGGGTTTACACTGCCTAAGGGGTGCTGATGAAATAAGTGGCCAACGTGTACGGAAGTGAGAACTTGTTAAGTGTGCATTTGGTGGGGTGTGTGTGATTTAGTGTGTGTGTGTGTGTGTGTGTGTGTGTGCAGGTTGTGTGTGTGTGTGAGTGTATGACTGTGCTTTCAATTGAAATTCGTCATGCCTCTCTCTTTCCCATCCACCATTTTCACCTCCGCCTCGTCAGTTTTTTGGCAAGGATTCATCATAATATGTGAGTCATGCAGGCATCGCTTTTCCTGTTTCTTTTGATTTTTTCTTTGTTTTTGGCTTTTGGCTGTTCCTGTTTTAGAATCTTTTTTTTTTTAAATCTTGTTTCACTCTTTCTTTCTTTTTTTGTTCCATTTTCTTCTTGATTCTACTTCTTTTCCCTATGTCTTTTCGTATGCGATCTTCTTCTTGTAATAGACTGTCTCTGCCCCCCCCCCCCCCCCCCCCCCCCCCCCCCCCCCCCCCCCCCCAGTATTCTTATGGTTGTTTCTGATGATGCTGTTTTATGTTTGTTTTTTTTTTTTTTTTTTTTCGAAGCTGAGTACAAGAAAATAATTTGTCAGAGGTTCGTAGAAATGCAAAGAAAGGGAAAAGGAGAAATGAAATCATTGAGAAAACTAATCACAATAGATGCAGACCTGTTTTGGAAACCATGACACGCAAATCAAGCCACTCCACAATATACGACTTAGGTATGGAAATTTGAACAAAAGAGTTTCGACCTTGAAACTGTTCATACGAAAGATTTCCGAATGTTACCCTGAGTATCACCAAGTGATCTGCCGAGAAACTCATAGATATTCATTGTGTGTTGTTCCAGCTGTTCAGTGAATCAGATATTGGTGAAAATCAGTCAGAGACTCAGCATGGCACAATATGCCAATATGGAATGCCACTATGGCACCATTTCCGCATGTTTGGGTCTAGTAAATATCGAGATGGCTTCTATTAATTCTTTAAGCGTTGTCACATGTACTTGGCACAGCCGTCTAATAAAATTAGTTTTATTTTTCGACCACTCTACATACCGAGCATTCTCTGTCTTCCTAGAATTCATGTATTGACCTCTTTCTATGTTTAGGTCACGAGTGCTGCTGCGCGACAACTGCCGAGCTCACGTCTTTGTTCGTGATGTTTTCCCCTTTCATATGCGTGATTTTTGTCAGTAATTTCTAGTAGATGTGAAGGGAAATTGTAGTCCTGAAGTGTTGCGTTTTGTTTGCAGAAGCCGCTGTTTGTTTGTGACGTATTTCCTTCTCTTATTACTAGCGGTAGATTATCCCTTCAAGACATTCACTGCAGGTCAATTAAGAGAAAGGGACAAAATTGCAGAGAAGAAAAAAAAGAAAGAAAATGGCACAGATCCATGTCTTTAGCACACACAACCGACAGAACTGCAGGAACCTGGTGAACTGTTCTTCAGGATGGTGCTCCAGTGATTCACCACAGAATTAAGAGAGAGGAGGAGAGAGTGTATGAGTAAGACTAGTACAGTTTATATACATCATGCCTATGCCACTTTATATTTAAAGTATGAGCAAAGTAAAGTATGAAAAAAAAAAAACAAACAACGAGCGTATGCGAGTAATTCATACCATTTCTTGCTCTAATCTCCGCATCACGATCTAAATGATGCTCACTAACTAGTGGGGAAAAATGTCACCAGACACGCCTGTATGAGCCCGTGTTAACATTGTGCGTGCGTGCGTGCGTGCGTGCGTGCGTGCAGCTGAATGCAAGCACGCCGTTTATCGTCAATTAGACGCAGTACTTTTAGTACATTCTACTCCTAGATCACTTAATACCAGTGACAAGTCACACCTAACAAAAACTCCGTGCGTTTCACAAATTTGCTGTGCAGAAGACATGAATACGTGACCTGCCAGTACAAAATGTCATCCGAGTGACATTTTTCTTTCGTATCTTCTACACTTCAGTGCCACTGCATCCTCGCCACTCACTCCAGCTCCCAGACCACAGCCTGGCTTGTCCCGTCACAGTACCCACACCGGCAATCCACAGGGAGCAGACAATGTCATGAGACAACCAGCTAGAGAAGACGCTGCACTGCTGCTGAGTCACTTCAGTGGTGTTCAGAGGAACCTGTTGGGATCCACCATACGCAGGAAACGTCCTACTAAGCCCCTACTGACGACAATAATTACTCCGTCAATATGAACCTGCTGATACCGGTGACCCTGACAGAACCTCATCAAGGCCATAGACGTGGTGTGGAAATCAAAACTGAGGTCACCATAAAAGCAGAGCATGAATGACCACAGAATCCAAGATTTTTTTTTTAAGCTGATCAATGAGGTTGAGGATGATGAACACGACCCTACCGGTTTCTATTGTGATCCGAGACTGCTTGACATGGCTGTGCCCCATGCAAAATTTCACGATATACCCCGGCGTTAACTAGACCCGGGAACTGCAGGCATTTACGGGGCTGGTCAGGAAATTTGAGCAACAATCTCAGATTTGCGTCCAATGAGTGACATTTTGCACTGCAGTGAGGGTGCAGAATATCACTCGAGATCACATTTTGATCGCGGGTGACAATCTGTACCGTACACAGTACCGACAGCTGTACACAGTACTGACAGTCTGTACACAGTACTGACAATATGTATACAGTACTGACCGTCTGTACACAGTTCTGACAGTCTGTACACAGTACTGACAAAATCTCTACACAGTACTGACAAT